>KL256421.1:348-43304 GCA_000699545.1 Podiceps cristatus
AAAAAAAGCCATGAACAATAAAAAAACAAACAAACGACCAAAAAAACCACACCAACCTAAAACAAGCTCTACACAAAAGTAGCTCTGGTAAATTCACATCTGCAGAAATCTGACACAAGTCTGAACAATTGATACATTCAGAACGTCCTATCCAGTTCATCTGAATTTTACCAGAGAACTCTTATTTGGCGCCAGAATCGTAGAATCATAGAATCACAGAAAGGTCTGGGTTGGAAGGGACCCCAAGGATCACGGAGTTCCAACCCCCCTGCCACAGGCAGGGACACCAACCTCCAGGCCTGGACCTACACGAGGTTGCCCAGGGCCCCGTCCAACCTGGCCTTGAACACCTCCAGGCATGGGGCATCCACCACCTCTCTGGGCAGCCTGTTCCAGCACCTCACCACCCTCTCTGTAAAAAACTCCCCCCTAATATCTAATTTAAACCTTCCTTCCTTCAGCTTCAATCCATTCCCCCTTGTCCTGCCATTTTCTACCCTTTTAAAAAGTTGATTCCCCTCCTGTTTGTACGTTCCCTTCAGGTACTGGAAGGCTGCAATGAGGTCCCCCCGCAGCCTTCTCTTCTCTAGGCTGAACAAGCCCAGCTCCCTCAGCCTCTCTTCGTAGGGGAGGTGCTCCAGCCCTCGAATCATCTTCGTGGCCTCCTCTGAACCCTCTCCAACAGTTCTGCATCTTTCTTGTACTGCGGGCCCCAGACCTGGACACAGCACTCCAGGTGGGGCCTCACGAGGGCAGAGTAGAGAGGGACGATCACCTCCCTGTCCCTGCTGGCCACCCCTCTTCTGATGGAGCCCAGGAGACCGTTGGCAGAATTACTCTGCCAGCTTTGATCCTACAACAGTCTTAATGGATCTTAAAGAAGAGCCACAGGAAGGTTTTATAATATAACAGGAACCTTTAATCACAAAGAAGTTTCCACATGTGCTAAATGGCAGCAAAACTTTTTGTCAAGATGTGCCTTTCCTTACAGTGTTCATAGCAAAGCAGCACTTGTAGTTCTGAGCAAGAACCAACATGCGATTGTGTAGAAATTGCTGAAATCGAAAGTGAAACTAGTCAGTAGTAATTTGCCTATCTGAGAAAAACGATAAAAGGAAATTCTCTTGAAATTTGTGTTTTGAATTATGTTTAGGCTCTAATATCTTTGAGCAACACTAAACATAGCAACCAGGGAAAGAAAAAAGAATACGGAACTCAGGAGAACTGAGCTCTTTCTGTGTCTTTGGGTTCAACTTCCAGGTCTACCGCAAACCTCCGGTTAAACCTTCATAGAAGTAGTTTATTATCTTTGTCACTCACTTCTCCATTTTGGAATCAAAGCACTTCCTTTACTATATTTTGAATGTTTGGACAGTAAGGGCTGCTATGCTACACAACTATAGCAGAGAGTGTAAGAAGCCTTCACAACGACCCCCAGGATGATGATCTAACGTGCTGCTTGAGTCTCCAGATGCTATCGTACAAGTGATACTAATGCAAATTCTGGCCTTTGCTTTGTAATTCCGTCTTAACTTTATCTTGGTGAAGTGCCCCATCTTAAAAGGCACTGACCTCCACAGACATGCTGAGCATCTTCCACAAGAGTTGGGGGCACTCATCACTTCCCAGGAGAAACACAGTACCTTGTACATTCAGACACAGTCTCTACAAGGGAAATTGAGATGGCTGAAAGAGATGATAGCTTATCTCTAAGATTCTGTTCATTCATCCACAAGCACATGCACATCGGTATATCCCGTATGTCAGATTAAAAACAGCTCAGGCATTGCTTAAGTGGCATCTCAAAATCTGTGATCAGTACTTGCCTCAAACAATTCTACCATGGTTCATCATAGCAAATGAGAAACACTTCTGTTTACTCTTCAACAGCTGGTAAAAAAGCACCATTTCTGTAGTTCAGCAGAATACTAGACTGCCCAGAGATAAGTAACGCCAGCTTATTCTCACTGGAGTAGCAGCACACACAAACTCTACTCCGTACCCTCCAAGTGAGTGGGAAGGCTGCCTGCTGTGAAACCTCACTGTTAGCTTTCAGTGCAAAACCAAAGGACAGCAGTGAATTGAGACAAAAGCTATAGCACGTGAAATAAAAGCTCTCTCTGTGTGTGTATGTATGTACGCGTCTATATTTAGCCATCTTGTAAAACCGAAGTAAGACACTACCAATTTAAATTCCACCAGAGTTTTTGGCCATACGCACCCTATCTGTTCTCACCCGCATAGCTGCGAAGCTTGGGTAATACCTGACTGTCAGCAGGGTTTACTGTAGGTAATACCACTTCCACAATATTGACACCTGACCCAACACAAAATCATGACAAAACCACACAGTACCACAAAACCACTAAGTACATAGGAGAGGGAGCAATTAAGGTTTCAAGCGGCCTTGGGTGTAATCAGAGAGCTCTCTTCCCTTTCTAACCCTCATCTTCCCAGCTGCTCTGATACTACTGAGGGCCAGAACCCTAGCGCTTGCCTTCGCGGCACCTGCAGTTCAAGGTAGTGGTAGGAGAGCTGGCAATTCTCCTTCCTTTCCCATTGCTCTGGAAGAACAGGCTACCCAGCCCAGCTCTCTCCCTCACCCATTCCCAGACTCACAGACCTCCCATGCGCAGCAGCGCTGCTCTGCTCTTGCTCTTTTCCTGGGCAGGAGAAGAGCCGGCTGAGGAGTGCACGTGGAGGCGTGAGCTGCTTCCAGCCCTCCTACTGCTCCGTGCAAATACCACTGCTTAGTTCTGCGGAGAATCAGGTTTGCCCATACTTAGTTGAACAGATGTCTGGTTCCATGAATATTATGAGAGTATCAACACCTAGTAACTTTAGCTCTCTGTACCTAGAAAATCAGAGGATTAGCAACATGTCGATGTATTGCCCATGATGGGGGATTTGTTTCAAATCTATCCCACTGTTCACAGGAGTCTTGGCTGCTACGCTATGACTTGGGTAACAGCTCATATCCACTGCAACAATGAAAACCTGGCTGCACTTGAGCCATAATGCTTGGTTCTGATGATATGAATGTACCACTGAAAGATGAAGACCAGTCCATGTGAAAGTAAATGTCAGGAATACTTAGTGTAATTCCTAAAGGTCTGGTAATAATATTGACTGTATTATCACTGAAGCAGTTATCATAAGTACATTTTGGCAATACTTTATTTCTATATATTGGATATATATATATCTGTTGGATAGGCTACTGGATGGGATGGAGGAAGCTTAGAAATAATATTAACATGAACATTGCTAGACCCTTGATCTAACTACTTTACTAAGGCAATCCACGCATGTAACTCTGAGTACAGTGGCAGAGGAAACCAGACATCTAAATGCTGCATCAGCAACACCTACTCCAGTCTTTTGATCTTTACAACTTTGGCTGTAACTATTCTTAAAATCAAACACTTCCACTTGAAAATAAAGCAACAGACCAGGACAATAAAAGCACCATTTTCTATTAAGAAGCAAGCAGCAACTGACCCCAAGAAAAACATTATAACACACTTGCATTTTACAAAAAACCAGAAAACCGTTGGAGCATGATTATTTTCTTCATTAGGTTTTGATATTACCAAATATGAAACTCTCACTCACTGAGCTGTGTCATGCACTACTTAAACCTGCAAGGTACCAACATTGCAAAAGTAGGTTGCAATGCTAAATACTATATTATTACTAAATGATTTATGATACCCTTGAACTGCTAGCAAGACAATACTTTGATTCAACTTACTGACCAGCTGATGACTAGCTACGACTTGGCAAAACAAAAATCCTAGGTCTATGTATGTCCTGAATTATGTAGAAGCTTTGAACTTCTGGATACGACTTACCACTACAATGATCCGCTCCAAAACCCAAGATGCAGTCCCAGCATGTGTTCACACCCCCTGGTGCTGATCCCACCAACTGCCAGATGGGCAGCTTTTGGAGATGAGTCCCCCTTCTCTGTTTGTTACAGTGGCAGTCTTATGAGAAGTACTACTAAACAGTTAACAAATGTAAAACATAATAAAACTAAGGTTTAGCCCTAATTTGATGTTGTAGAATTGCATTGTTTGCCTATCTTATATAACATACAACCAATTCAACAGCCTCCTATACAAAAATCAGCTACTCGCATGTTAATCCAGCACAAGCACTCCGCTGCGGAGAATAGCTCTAAGCCATGACTGGGATGCTCAAGCCCCAGGTAGAGTGAAACTATGGAAGATTTAGATTAGTTTTCTTCCAAATTTATTTTAGATGTCCTACAGTTGTCATCCCTGTGCTTTTCAAGGGATCTTAAATTGCCATATCTTTGCCCTACAGAGTCATCTAATGTTTAACTGAGGAATAGAGGTCAGCATAAAATGGCTTCCTAGGTTCAGCATCAGACTTTACCAGTGTCCCCCCCCAAAACATACAGTATTTCTGCTGTCCATGCTGAAAATAAATTACTCTATCTTTTTCTCAAATTGTCAAAAGCTATCCTTAAATGGAGATGCAATGTTTTCCATAGGTTTTACATTTTCAAATCAGAGAAGGGAAAAATCCCATTTTTGGCTAGTGAGTCTATTCTGGATATGCACAGATGGAGTGAAATTATTTTGTGGTGTAACTGATAAGGAAAGTTAATCACTAGATAGAAATTGGTTGGAAAATAGATTTAAATGGCAGAGCAATATAACTTGCCTTATTTGGCTGCCACCGGCAATGCAACAAAAGTAGCACTCCTGAGATGCGGAAGAGATGTTTATAGCAGGGAAAACAACACAGAGACAGACATGCCAAGGTCTCTTTATCTGATAACTTTGTGGTAATTGCCTTTCATGCCCTGTGGCAGGTAGGATGCACTAATTTGGCATTCAGTGAGTACAGCAAAGAAGCATAGTACAAGCAAACGAGAGTCAAACTGTACACTGCAGCTTTACCTTACCAAATTACCAAGGCACAGCAGTGTTTGCATCATCACAAAGTCTGAGGTAGACATTTCTATGGGCTGACTTCATCCTCTTCCTAGAGTCCAGTCTCAATTCCATCAGTGTAACCTGAGTGATTCTACCAGTTCTTTCTGACCAGCTCTGCTGTGAGGTCTGGTTCTCTTTGGTGGCTGAGATTTTGCCCTTGGTTTGAACCTCAACGGAGTGGTTACCGGTATTTCTTCCTTTTGTCCAACTGTCTGCTGACATCTCCTATACTGAAGGTAGGGAACCTTCAAAAACTGTTTCTACCAACATCAACGTGAATTTTGCCTCTGATTTTACTGGGTTTAGAACTTGTTTCTTGCCCCTTCCTCTCTCTTCACCAACTACTGTATAGAGGCAGTCATCAGAATTGCTGAGCACAGCTCAGTTCCCAGGCACCCTCTTCTGTCAAACAGGTTTTTTAAATATTCTTAATTTACATTTTGGGGGTTTTCTCCTGTACTTTTTATACTGTCAGCGTCTCGTCTCTTAAAAACCACATACAGCTGTGAGTACGTGTGTTCCCCCTTTCTCATAATAGCTGACCCCAAAGGCAGCAAGCCTTTATTACTAACTGCAGGGGAGAATGCACAACACTACGCTCTACCTGACACAGCTGTAGCTCCTCCACATCTGCTTTACAGCCACTCCTTCAGCATCCAGACTCATCACTTCACATAGCTTAATTGTGGGGGAAAAGTACCGAGGACAAGAAGAACAAAAGCAGAATGGGCTAAGGTATGTATACAGGCATACGCGTGTATACAAATGTGGCATATGCTCACTAATTTTTATTATTCACTGTTTGTAATCTGGTTACACCCTTGGTCCCCAGCCCCTTTATGAAAAATGTTATCAGTGTACTGTTCCACACACAGAGCAGTCTTTTTCCCAAAACGCAGGAGATGCCAGAGTGAGGTTTTGTATTAATAACATACTGAGGCAATAATTAGTAATACATTGATCCTTTACATCCTTCTGAATTTGCTAATACAGGCCAGAATTCAGCCCTATGGGAGGTAAATTTAGCTCCCATTGCATTCAATGCAACTTGTACATGTTTCTGTAAGGGATGAGTTGAGTGCAGAGGGTTTGGTGGTTATTGTTACAGCAAATGAAGTACGATGCAACAGATACAAAGAGAAATGGTTGGAGAGGGGCGAAGATGAAGTCCAAGGTCTAAACGCCAGGTCTGCATGTATGCCAGCTGCTCTGCAGCACACGGGGAGAGAGAGAGAGAGGCAAACAAATACTTACCAGGTTTAATTTCCAGCAGCTTCAGCCTGGAATCCTCAGGGGGATGCAAACGCCTCTTTTTGCGCCAGCAACGTGCTGGGTACGTGTATAGCTGACCTGGGGCCAGGCCTGAAGATTAAAGGCAAAAAATAAATAAAATCACATTTCAGTTTGTAAACCACAAGCACTGTCTCTAGCATCTTTGTTCTTGCCCTTCCAGCATCTCCTTCTTGGAGGGTTCAATCCTACAAATCATGAGGCAGAACTACGCACTCAAGACAGCCGGTGCTCCTGAGGCTCCTCAGCACCTCTTGGGATCAAGCCTATAGAGAATCTAGGTCTCACTTATACACTTCACTCAGCTCACTGAAACCAGAGTTGCACATAAATTATTTGTGATTTCTTCAGGGTAAATAGAATTTCACTCTCCTGGGTCACAGGAGCAATGCCTCCTCTACAGGCAGAGAAAGCCCCTTGGGAGAGAAGAGACAAAGTTCCGACACGCAAATCGTAAGACCCTGATGCACAGAGCAGCCCAGGAAATTTGTGTCCTCCAAGTGGGAGCAAACAAAGATCCATGAGGTCTGGCTATTTGGGCTCTCTATTTTTGCTTAAATTCTGGACTTTTGTTTGAAGACAGATTCTTCATTCTGGTTATTACCTCCTCATGCCAACACCCTGAATGAGGGAGGAGATACGTCAGTAATGTTTATATTACTGCATGCTCCATTGAATCACATTTGGCATTGCCGCCTTCTGAGCTGCCCTGGCTCCCCTGACAGACACCTCTCAGCCAACGTTCAAGCTATTCTTCGTTCTCTTGTATTCAGAACACAGCAGGGCTTTGTGAATGTGTTGCTACTAAGGGCACAGAAGCACACTGCCAAGTGCTTCAAAGTATCCTCAACTGCCCCAGATACTCATGACACATAGAAAGACAAGCAAGACCCAGCAAGACACAGAAAAGTTGGAAGAATTTCATTCTCTCCTCTGCTTTCCCTGCCCTCTCCATCCACCAGTTCTGCTTTGGCCCGTCTGTCCTTCTGCTGTTGCTGTTAGTCTTGAAGTGGCTACAGAGCGTGACTGCAATTCCAGGCCCACTGCCCTTAGAAAACAGGTAAGACCACGTAAGAGAGAGGACAGGAGTGGGGTTACCATATCTGAAATGGCACCAACAGTGAACAGCTGGACCACACCAAGGTGGTGCCAGTAAAGCAGAACAGCTCAAGGACAGCAGGTTGGCCCAAGAGTTCTCAGCCGTCCCTTCTGAAGCCAGGAAAGTGCACCGGCTTGGGAACAAAACTGACTCACTGAACCTAATGAGGATGATGAAAAAAACAATATCCTGTTACTTGCGGGGAGGAAGACACAACAAAATTATTCACCTCAAGGGAATGGGCTAATAAAATCCTGCAAGCGAAGCCTGAGCTCCTGGTTTGAAATATTTCAACTGTTGGGAATGCCAGTTCAGACCCCAGCATCTTCCTCCTGCTTCCAAGGCCTTGGTGCATAAACAGAGCAACTACAGCACACTGCCTGGGTATGGCCGAGCGATAGAGTATCCGCAGAGATCCTGGCTGTTCCAGGGCACAGAATGCTACTGAACTGGGGCTTTTCACACCCTTCTTTCATTGCTGCACAGCTTGCTGGGCATTATGCCCACCCCAAAAAGGACACATTTTGGACTGGGGCACTTGGGACTGGTTTGAGAATAAACATGTGAATAACTAGCACTTCTGGAGTGTTTGGACACACCTCTTCACAGCATTTTGCAAATATTAACCACTGCAAACAATTGCTATTATGATGAGGTGGATTGTGGCTGGCTCTGATGTGGGTCATTAAAGAGGCAGAGGCAAGAAACCTCACCCTTTTGCAGCAGGTCCTGCGCAAGAACTCACTCACAACATCAAAATGGCAGTTGCTAGACTAAAGCCATAGGACAAGGAATCAGCCCTCCATTGCACAGGCCTCCACAGAGGAGTCACTTGAATAAAACATGCACCACAGCTTTGAGCATTTGCCCCAGACAGAGCAGAGCAAGGATCTGCTGCAATTTTGGGGAGTATCTGTTAATGTGGACTCAATTATTGAGCACTCTTACATGAACTAGCATTCAGGATGCAGCCTGGAGAGTGAAAGCCAACCACAAAAGCTGAAAGCCCAACAAGCAGCAAAGCAGGTATCCTTGAAAAGGCAGAGGCGGGAAAGCCTCTTCCCTGGAGGACACATTGTCCATTCCAGGTGGCGGACAGATCAATAAGAGATGGATGATCCAACATCCATCTCTGCCCCCCTTGAGGTAAGCTCCTGTTCGCAATACCCTTGCTCATTAATACGCAGCTATCCAATGAACTTAAAACATATACCAGCCCTTCGCTTGATCCAAACCCAGCAAATGCTACCTTCGGTTCTCCACCTGATGCCCATCTGTCACTGTGCTGGCTCACATGAAGTGTGGATCTTTGGCTGATTACACAAAGGAAAGGCAACAAGGAAAGGGTCAGTTCTGAACTTTGAATCTAGCCCCTTCCACAGTCGATCTTGCACTGCATATGGAAATAATGCATATAGAGGTCTTGCTGTCTTCAGTCCTGGCTCAGCTGTCTCTCCCTCTGGTGCCTTATAGGGCAACCAGAGAAGGTTCTAACCATTTGCTTATAGAGGAAATAGCAGAACCTGCAGTGAGTTATGTTGTTTATCTCATTAGTGTAGGAAAGTCATAACTCAAAGCTGGTGTGAAAGGCTGGGGGAGGAGGGGAAAAGAAGGAGGGAGTTATGTGCAGTATTGTGTGAAATTAACCCTGAACTGTTTATCATGAGATGCAGTTTTCTGACTCCTTTAACAAAGAGGACAGCTAGAAACCAGGTTAATATGCTGAGATCCTGATTCTCCTCTCTTTTCCAAGACCTCTGTAAGTGAAAAAAAGTCCTGGAGCTTTGCCATTTGTCTTCATACAGTTTTTCAGGTTAGGGATAGTAAATGGCAGTGAACACAGCACACAAGGCAGGTACCGGGGAGGTTGGCAGAGAATTTTCAGAGCTCTTCAGTAGGGGCATAAGCACATTGTGTACAGCCTGAATCAGGCACGTTAAAACTGTAGGAGGATGCTCTGACCCACCATAACACTACAAGAAATAGATGATGCAAAGACACCCAGGGGAGCACTAAATGGGCTAATAAAAATCAAAAAAGAGGAGAACAAATATGGGGGAGGAGGGCTGCTTCATTTTGCACTGATTATTCTAATTCAGAATAACAAAGGCATCAGATTTGGTGGCCAATGCAGATGCAGGAGGCTCGTTTCACTTAAGACTTTCTGTGAAGATTGTTCCATCATTAGTCCCCACTGCAGGAGAAATGTCACTGGTGGCCTTTTGCAGGGTAAGCTGCCGAACAGTTCACTACCAGAAATGGGGAAAGAAAGATTTGCACAGTGAATTTCCTCAAGGTAGTCCAGAGAGCTGGTGGCTGAGGAAGGCAAAGCATTAAGACCTCTTGGTTCCTGGTGTGATGCCGTAACACTGTTACGATGATTTCTTCTATAAGTGCAGAGACACCAGTGAGACCCATACAAGACTACCTATATCTATCTATGTAGTAGATGCTCTTGTCAAAACATTACTTGTGGATATAGTGGATGTATACCTGCTTACGACTGAGTTGAAAAGGATAAAAATAGCAGCACCTTACTCATAACCAGATGTTACAAGAACAGAAATTCCTTGGGTAAATGAATTAGCACAAAAACCAAAACCAAACAAACAAAACCTAAAAAAAAAAAAAAAAAATGGAATGCTAAAACAAAAAGCCAGCTGTGGTCATGAAGCAACCTACAAAAGAAGGCCTACCCCAGAAGCTCAGACAACTCCCAGCTTGTAAACCACATTCAGCAGTCCCAGATTACCCCACTAGTTTTGGCAGCTGAAACATTCTCAGGGTATTTTTAACACTGGTAAAACACCTGTTGTCTCCTGCACCAGAAGTGGCTGCATTTTAGTATAGAAAGAGTTTTCTGATAGTACCACAAGACAACACTAAATCTACTTTGGATATTTTAGGAATAGGAGCAGTGCAAGGATCCTTCCCTCAGTATACCCCAGGAAAGGGAGCAGGAAAGTTTAAGCTAAGCACTCTTCGGAGTCAGGAATTGCGTTCTTAGTCTGCTCTCGGGAAGAGAGGGAAATACCCTATGTGTTCCTCCCACTCCACCTCCTGCAAACTGTCCAGCGGAGGAGGTAAGAGCAGGCTGCACCTTTCCATTATTCCAGATCTGGAGTTCTGCGGGTTTTTTCAGTGTGATTTACAGGAACTGGCATGCGTATATGCACATGTGTGCATGTCATGCTTCCAGTGCCCAGGCACCCTAGCCCCATCCCTGCCTGAATTCTCTGGTCTGCACTGAAAAAAAAAAAAAATCCCCAAAATAGAGACCCAGTTTGGTGCTGTCAAAAAATACGTTCCCTGAGCTAATGGTGGGTCAGATACTGAGCCATATTCTAGCAAAATTCCCACTGGGGTTCAGGAGGACTCCTGTCTGAGTAACATCTCCAGTCTTTGAACTGGTGACTGTCCTTTGCCTTTCAAACAAGTCTTATGAGGAGCGGCTGAGGGAGCTGGGGTTGTTTAGTCTGGAGAAGAGGAGGCTGAGGGGAGACCTCATCGCTCTCTACAACTACCTGAAAGGAGGTTGTGGCAAGGTGGGGGTCGGTCTCTTCTCCCTAGTAACGAATGATAGAACGAGAGGAAATGGCCTCAAGCTGCGGCAGGGGAGGTTTAGGTTAGATATTAGGAAAAACTTCTTCACCGAAAGGTTGGTCAGGCATTGGAGCAGGCTGCCCAGGGAAGTGGTTGAGTCTCCATCCCTGAAGGTATTTAAAGAACGGATAGATGCGGTGCTTGAGGGCATGGTATAGATGGACTTGGCAGTGATGGGTTAATGGTTGGACTCGATGATCTTAAGGGTCTTTTCCAACCTTGACAATTCTATGATTCTATGATTTCAGATGGATTTACTCTAACAAAGGAAAGACTGACCAAAGTCTACAAAAACAACAGCGCGCTCTCCCCTCGAGCTTCACTGAGCTTTAGAACAGGCATTAGCCAAAGCTCTTTCAGGACACATACCAACTTCTTTCTGCACCTGAGGGAGCTGCGGCTCCAGAACTGATATCCAAGTAACTTGTCCAAAGCAGAACCAGGAGTTACAAGTATATTGCTAACCATGAGAACACTGTTCATTCCAATAACTGGACTTTCCTGCATTTTACCTCAGTTTTATATCCTTCCCAATATAATTCCTTATTTTCAGCATTCATCTGAGAAACTGCTACCTGCATCTCTCCACCCTGAAGATAATTCCAGTCCTGCTTAGAGCAGGACATTGAGTCTTCTGCTACAGACTGGGATCAATAGCATTAAAAGAGCTACAATGATGCAGCCATAGAAACTACCACATCAGGCTCTTCTTTGGGTAGAGAGAGAATAATTAGGATGAGCTCTCTGCAGTTACCAAAGGAAAACCCCTGCAGGCAGAGAGGTTTAGGCAGCTTCTCTTCTGTGTGGCCTGTAGCAGGACTGAGCTCCTATTAATTAAACCCCATGAGGGCTCAGTGGCCAGCCCTCCATACATGCACATGCACACACAGACACAGCGCTACCAACCTGGTCCCCTGTGCCTCTTCTCCATCCAGATGTAGCAGTTGTTCTGAGCTACCCCAGTCTGCGAATCCAGGAAGGGGAGGCGGACGCTTCGCTCAGCACACAGCCGAGAGTTGTAGCTGCGACAGTGCTCAATCGCTTCTTTGTAGAACTGGTCCCCGAGTCTGCCAAAAGAGACGGGGCAGAGTAAGAGAGTTTGCACTGCGCCCTCGAACAAGACTAGGAAAAAGGGGACATAGGGTTGGTTTAAAAATGGACAAGCAGAAAAACTTTCCCTGAACACATGCAAGGCTTGCTGCCATGAGACACTGCTGAAGCAGATCATGCAGAAAGTGCCACCAAAAGATCAGACCCTCGGGAACTGGACACAGGTCTTTTCAGTAGTGGCATAGCTACTGAAGGAGCGAATGATGCAGCCACGCTGGCCCATGACCCTGGGCCAGGCAACGTAGACGCCACGGTGACCTCATTCTATTGTTTCTCTTCCCCTGTACTTTGTCCAGACACTTTGGCAAACCAGTCATTTCGCTCCTACGTTACAGCAGCTCCTGCAGTATATTTTGAGCAACCCGAAAGCCAGCCAAGTTTAGAACTTCACTCCAGCATTTCTGGTGTCAGAGAGCCCATAAAAGCAAAGGACATAGTCCTCTTGTTGTGTGCTTCTGAGGCATGAAAACACACCCCTTAACAACTAGGGCCATGTCTGCAATGGTCAGACTAGAGGTTTTGTCATAACTCTTCCAGAATTTTCCACAGTCAAGCCTCAGGCACCAACAGCAGCCAGGCTGCAACCACAACCGGTAGGATCCAGTGTGGCAAATGCTGCTTTCCTCTGGAGCCCAGTGGGAGGAACAGTTCTAAAGACAATGTCACTTATTTCATAAACATTTGTTCAAAAATTCTGTAGAATCTCCATCTTCCCTTGAGAAAGGTTTAAAAACTCTGCCTGCTGGAGATTACCAAAATCCTCCCTCCAAGTTTTTCTAAACAGGGAAAAGCATCAAAGTAAAGCTACCCTGAGGACACAAAGCAGCTGTCATGCTGGAGCATTGCAAAGTAGGTGGGCCACAACTCATTCTTGATCTATTGTCAAGGTGAAATTCAGTCGTGACACGAATAGCTACGAAAGCTACCCATTAGGGTAAGTTCATTAGAAAATAGGAGTAGAGTGATATACGGCATAACTTGCTCTGACTCCAATATTCATTAGTGTGCAAAAAGAGTAAAGCATGCATAGCAAGGGAGCCGAAGGGATGCATGCTCAGAGATAAAAGAGGCTCCCTTTCCTGTTCTATTAGTTGTTTTCCCCGCTACCCTCTTCCGTAGGCACAATTGGCATTTTAAAAGTATACTCCTTTTTCACATCTCTGAATGCCAAATCAGTGCAAATTGCTCCATTTTAGCATCTTTTCTGTCTTTTTTCCGACTCACGTCTTTTAAGACACTCCTCGGTTGCACCTTATTACTTTCATGGGAGCCGTACCCTTTTCCCTGGGCTGTACTGGCCCAATGTCCTCTTGCTGACAGGGGCCAACAGAAGAGGCTCAAGGAAGAACACTAGAGCAGGGCAAATACAGAGGGAGGTGCCTCTAGTTCCCCCTTCTCACTTCTGATGATCGGAACTTAACTTCCCCAAGTCTCAGGGGATGAGACTTCCCCAATGGTGGGGATATGACGTTGAATAGACCTTGATGAATCTTTCTTCCATGAATTCCGACCAACTCTTCAAGCGAGCGGAGGGCAGGGCCGTGGGCAGAGCACGTACCAAGGGACCTCAAACCCCTTTTTCCATAAAAAGGCAGGGGAGGAGGGAAGGGGAGCAGAGGAGAAAGGAAAAGATAAGCTGCACTACTATACAAAGAATGAGAATACGAAGAAATGAAAGCTTATTAAAAGCTGTAATTAAAGTGGTACACTTGTGTAATCAAAGTCAGTAACAAGGAGACTTCAGTTGATCAAAGATTAACAGCTCTTTCCACAAACACTTGAGCTTCCACAGAGCTATGTCAGATTCCCCCTATATTAAGCCAGGGATGCTCACCAACTCCAAGGAGTTTACTGCAAGGAAGAGCACAGTTGTGTAACAGCAAACTGGCACCACTGCATAGGTTTTCTTTATGCTAAAAATTACTCCAGTCATTAGAATATGCACACCACAAAGCATCCGTATTAACAAAACCAATGCGTCTCAGCAACCCAGATGTAGAGATGATCTCAGTTTCCACCTTCTTCTAAGACTGAAAATAACTATAAGTCTTAGAATGTTAAATATTTGGCTTTTAATGACACTGTCAAGTAGAGTGTAAGATTAAATTTCAGGTTTTTTGTAAGAGGGAGAAAAGGGGTTCTGAGATCTGAATGGCAGAGAAGTTACGAAGTTAATGGGTCAAATTCACTCTTGACACATTCTAGTAGTCTAGCTGTTTCATTACACCTATTTTAAAGATTTTAAATGTGCATATTTTGCCTTAAAGAAAAATATTAATTTAGGAGAAGCATTTAGTCACCTCCAATCTTTACGAAAGCTTGCCTTGGCTATGCTACAGCAAGCAGGATCAAAACCCCCAGCTCCCAAAATCTAAGTATTCACTGGAAAGGTATTCAGATACTGGGACCTTGAGGCCTTGCCCTGACTTTAATTATAAATGGAATTTTTTAAAAAGTGACAAATAATGAAATACAGGGAAGTAAAGAAACAATATTTTCTCATGACAGTCATATCGCAGTGGAAAACAGCTTCCATGCAATTACTTTTGTGTGGTTGGTTGTTTTGTTTTACCATTAGTCTTCACTGGAGTGACTCTGACTCGTTCCAAATTTCAGTTAGGTTTTTTAAGGAACTTTAAACTTAGAGATTTTTTTTTCTTTGTTTTCAGTGCCACATGTCCGAACACAGCATTATTTGTCTTATGCAGGAAAATCAGAAAGTATTATTAGAACTGGAGCAAAAAAAGGGAAAGTATGGTCCTATTGTGCTCATCACTGTGGAGTCACGGAGGTGGGACAAAACCCAGCCCTCTCCCAGGAGGTTTACAATGGAGCTGGAGAACAGACAAGAGCAGGAATAAGACTGGAGAACACATGAGCTCAAATGAAACTCAAATGATCGTCTGAGTTCGAGCAAGTGAGATACACGAAGAGAAAAAAAATATGCAGACAACATTAATAGTAAAAAGTATATCATGTATCAGAAAGATTAATTATCTGATGTTACATGCTTCATAGTTTTCCCAAACTGTGTTGCTATGGAAGACTTACACTTCATCTCCTGAAAAAACTATCTGTAAAAGCTATGGGGAATTTCTGCATTATTTCTATGAAAAGTATGTATGAGTCAGTGCTGTGCTGTGACTGACTGCAAGGGTCGATTCTTCCCTTTGGACATGGGAGTGAAAGGTCACACAGACTTGTCTAGATTGATATTAATGACACAAAATCATCAGCATATGCATAGATTTCAAAGATGCTGGGGGAAAAAAAAAAATCAAGGGGTAGACATGAACAACTGCTGGCCAAGGAAGGCAAATCATACTGAAAGCAGCACAACTTGAAATGCAGAATAAAGTTGTCAGCACACTGCAAAAAGCACACAGCCCCTCAGTGCAGGGCCACGGGTGAAATCCCAGATGCTTGGGACAGGCGGGCCGGTGACACTGCTGGCACACGCGCAGGCTTTGCATTTACATTCCAGCCCAAGGACACTAAAATAACCTGGTTCTGGCTGACTAATAAAAGCTCCCTGGCTTGGAAAAGAGCAACCTATGCCATTACAATCTTCTGCAAGGCTGCATAGAAGGGGTATCTGTCTAGTAGGAGTTAGCAGCTCTTTTTTAGTAAAAAAGGGCAGGATTGAAACTAAACAGCAGGCTTGGAGCAGCAGAAGGACAGCATGAACGGGGAGGTGAGCACTCTGAAAGTCGTCCCAAGCCCCACCAGCCCGTGGGTCCTGGAACAGCGATGTGAGGCTGGTGCAGATCTATACAGCCTTGCAGGCTGTCACTGGCATGAAAGCATACACCAGGATGGAGAACCAGACCTTGTGACTTTCATGAGGTCACCATTCTTTTAAGCATTAAAAAAAAAAAAAATGAGGTTTCCTATCATGGAATCAGGTCAGCTAGTAACAAAGTCAGTGAAGATCAACCCCTCCCTTGCCTCAACCTTTGCCTGCCTGCTCTAACTAGACCATAGGATTTCTGAGCAGACCCCAATTTACTACCTTTCTGTACCTAGTGCCATGGCTCTCTGTCTAGGCATGCCTTAAATGAAACAAAACAACAAGAACTGGCCTGGCTTATGCACCCGTGAGTTAGCAACAAGGACCAAGAGTCTGGCTTCACTCCAGCTGCTTCAGTACATTCATTTCTCTGCTGACAAGGGATTCTGATGGGCCCCGAAAGCAGCAGAGCAGCTCTCCACCGCTACTTTCCAGCCCATCCTGCAAAGTCTCAGCTATTCAAGTGTGCTACACCTTTTAGAAAAGCTATAAAAGGGGCACAATCTAGTGCACCCCTCCTGCTGTGCCTATGACATTTCAGGTTAGGATCCAGAAAAGGCGAGCATTCACTGAAGATACATAACCAGTCAAGCTCAGCCATGATTACAGGTCCACATAACCCCTGGAAAACTTGTATGAGAACCAACCCTCCTTCAGAGTGCAACTCTGAAATTTCCACTAGATCCTTTGAGTATGAATCCAGATTGCGTCCAGTTCCTGAGGCCTCACCACTTTCTAGTCATTTCCCTCTAAAACCTTGCTCACTACATGACTGGGCAAGTAAAAAGCTGATAGCACAGAAAGAAATGACTAATCATATAACAGAAAGCAACAGCCTTTTCCTTCTGAAGTTTGCAATGGTCCCCAGCTATGATCAAAAATGTCGGACTTGCTCTCCTCAAGACCATGGAGTTTTCATTTACAATACTTGAGGCTTCTAGTCTTATATTTTAGATCATTTAGAACTGAAAGGAACACTGAGGACAACTGAAAAAGACATTTTAAATCAGCAGTTGCTCTTCAGCAGCACTGCCATCCAGTTTCAAACTAGGCAAGATCTGAGAAGTGGTGGGAAAGAAGTGACGCAATGCAGCTTCAGAAGATACTCTGCACTCTCCTTTTGGAGACATTCATGAATGAGTCTGGAAATGAAGCACCAGTGGGGTCAAAGATGGACAGAGACTAAGAAATCATGCAGACGCTACCTGAGCTACCAGCTGCCTGCGACAGTGCAGACCAAGAGGTGCAGCTTGACCAGCTGCATGCCTTGGCAAGTGCTGAGGGAACTGCACTGAGCTGGCTACACTCGTTCCTTTCCTGCAGATCCCAGGAGGCCCCTGACAGGCGGCTGCTTCTCTTCTCCATGAGCCTTGACATGAAGAATGCCACAGGGCTCAATTCTTCCAACACTTCTATTTAATATCTATGCAAAACCTCCAGAGAATATGACGAAGTGTATGGGTAGCAATGCCAGCCATTATGCTGATGACATGCAGCTTTATGTATTTTATTCCCCTCATGCAGACAGCACTCTCCCAAATCTCTCAGTGTTGAAAGCAAGGGTAACATGGCTGGCAGAGGCTGAAGGCAGAAGAGATAGTAGTGAGGCTGGCTGGAAGTAGGAAACGTTACAAACAGCTAATGTTGTTTATGGTTCAAAGACAGACACTAACGTGGGCAATCTAATAGGCACAATCATCAAAAGGGCCTTCCTTCCCCCCCCCCCCCGCCCCCCCCATCCATTCCATCCATCCCGTCATCATAATTCTCTTTTCAAGCAGTGGTCTGGCCATGCTTATGTGTGTTTTTCATATCTGGGCTGGCCTACTATGACTCTCTACCTTAGACTAGATAAGGAACAAAGACAAAGCTAGTTGTAAAACTGTGGTACCTACCCTATCACAAAGCCAGCCAAAGAGATCAGTAGCCTCCAGCCTGTCCTCATCCCTTTTCCTCATGAACTCTGAAACACCATGGTTTTCACAAAGGGCGCAGTGGGCTAAGTTCAAGCCTCGTGAATAGCTGCTTCTCCTTTTCTAGATCCAGAGCAGCAGATGCAACTGGAAACCTGTGCTTAACAGAGCCCAGTATCACCAGACTCCTGCAATGTCTTCAGACAGCAGACCCCCAGCTCCAGAGCATCTTCCCGGAAGAGATGAAGTATTCTGCTCTGCTCATCTTCACATTACATTGCAGGATGCTAACACAACATTCATCAAAAGATTGAAGCAAAAGAGAATATGACACATTCAAGAGTATCAGACCACTATTAAGCATTAAACAACAAAGAACTGGCTGGGCCCCTCCTTTAGCTGTACTTTCTGGAACTTGTAGTCTATAGGCAGCTCCTAAATGCTACAATCATGCACCCTCTGTGACTGCAGAGAAGTAGGATACCAAGATTCAATAGAAACACAGAATTACTTTCCTGACATTAGGTGAAGCATAACAGATTGCTCAAAATCCTACCACAAATTCTGAGGGCAAGCCAGAGAGTGCAGGAATGTGCAGATTCAGTTTTCTCATAGCAGTCAGTTGTGTCTGTCCCTGCACAACATCTTCTGATGATGTAAGGGGTGTGAACCTGAGCAAAGGCAAAACAGGATTTCCAGATGGGCTACAGAATGACTCAAACTTTCTGGGCTTTCAGTTTTTTAGCATAAACTTGGCAGTTTTGTAGAGACCCACAAACACATGTCTATCATAGACTCTCCAAGAGACAGAGTAATTGAGACATCTATTTCCTTTCTATAAATATTGAATAATTTCACCTGATGGACTCAAAAATGCCTGGGTAACTTTCCCCAGCATGGGTCTCAGAGAAAAAAAAAAAAAAAATGGCTATCAGAGCCATTCAGTAGTAGATAGAGTACACAAATCAGACCACAAAGCAGTATACAGCTGCAAATAGAGACAGTGTTGCTGGAGCAGCAATGATGGAGGGGTAAGTGAAAGGAAAGGCTTGCAAGGAGAGTTAATGCCTTTCACTGGAAGAACTCCTATAGCTGGGTCAAAATAGACAAGCTTTCAAGGATTTGTTCAAAAGTACTGTGCCAGGTGCATAGACCATATGTGATGCAAGAGATTAAGAGCCATCAGAGAACTGATGACAAGTTCCTGAGTCAGCACTGGCACAGCCCAGACGTTACAACAGTCAAGGAGATGCCCTGAGCTACCAGTCTAGGTTGAATCCTAGAACAGTGAAGGAGCAATTTGAGATTTTCCAGCACCCTCCTCCAAGTACGCAGCATTAGCCCATCCACTATGTTTAGAAGGGCAAAGGAACCCCCTTTTGCCAGGTATTTATCAGCAGACTTCCCCTGGTGGGCTGGAAATCCCTACGGGCTATTTATGACCAGAATCGACAGGCTTCTCACTGCTTGAATCACGGTGTGATGCTGAATCATAACAGAGAACCTGGCCTCATAGAGTGAGCTAAATTCACTACTCTGGAAACAGTCTGAGACTGTAATTTAATCCAGTGTGAAACTACAGGTATCATCTCATGCACAAAATCTGTCTCTGAAGAAAAACGACAAAACGGAGGCACAGCTTACCATTTGGGGAAAACTGATCTGATTAGCCCCATGCTCACAAGTATTGTGGAAGTATGAGAGCTCTGCCAGCATTTCCATTTAAAGAAAAGAAGCAGCAGCACAAGTTAATACTGCCAGGAAGAGTGTGGTACATCAGGATGTTTCGCTGACAGCAGCCTGCAGGCCAGATCTGGCTTTCAGGGTCAAGAGCTGCTGCCATCTTTGCGCAGGAAGAGGGACCAGGGCTGGAGGCGTTTCTCTTCCTGCAGCTGCACGTGGCCTCGCACAAGGCCTGCAGCAACATTCCCAGCTCTCAAAGCCAAAAAAGTGGGATCGCTATGCCCATTTTACTCTGCAGTCAACATGCAGAGTTGTTGGCTAGATACAAGATGTACAAGATGTGTGCTTAATATAGGTATTTCAGAAGATTAATTCCTTGGCCCCATTCAAATATACTGGACTGTGAACAGTTATACTATGGTGCTTGTGGTAATTTGTCCACTTCTTTTCTCACTTTTCCTCCATTTCCATGGAGAGGTAACAGCAGCAGTTTCCATGCTATAACACCAGGCTATCTAAGGTGTTTCCAGAGACAGACATTGCATACAATCTCTATTAGACTCAGCACAGTGACCAATTAGGTTAATCTCAGAGGCAGACTCCTTGGGGATATCTCAGAGCATCTATTCTTTCTCAGGCCAGGGTTTCTGTTTTAAAGAGATGCAGCATCATCCAATTAAATGAACAACAGGTGTGGAAGGTAATGACCTAGACCTCTTTTGTATCTGAAGACAGCAGTCAGAATTCAGCTTGGTCCTAACCTCCCCCAAAAGGTCAAAAATTCTCTCCAATTACTAAAGGAATGAACTAATGAAAACTTCAGCAACAATATTAGATTGGACATCACAACATCCAAGAGACTTTTTTATATATATTTTTAAAGAAGCATCTCAAGCTGCTGGGGCTTGGGGTCACCAGAAGTCTGTTTGGCTTAGTGCATTCATAGCCTTAGGGGGCAGATGCAGTCAAAGACAAAGTCTGTCTATTCAACTCCCTCAGTTCTGATTTCCCACAGTGGACCTACCTTTTGCATTCCTACATCGAGGAGAAAGGTAGATTAGTGAAAAACATAATCTATCACCCAAGCTAGCACCGGGAAACCAGCAAATCAGTTCTACAAATGACTCTGCCACAGCTTCCTTTGTAGCTTAAACAGTTGCCCCGCAGAACATGGGTAACACCCTACACTTACCTCACTAATAAATCGTGTGTATTACTTTAGGCACTGTCTATACTAAAAGATGCTCAGATCATAAACAGACATCCTCTCCTAGCTCTTGCTGTGCTGGCTAAAAATACCACCCATCCCCTCCTACCCTGCTGATTTCACCGCTTGTCTCCTACAGCTTATTGCTCCCGTACCTCGAGCCAGTAGCAATACTTGCACGAGTGCTCCCTGATCTACTGCAGGTAAGGCCATTTGATCTGTTCGAGCAAACCGAGCTGACATTGCCTGGAGGAGCTGTGGGCGAGCTCACAGAACCCTTTCTGCCACCAGAGGTAAGTCTCCAGCAGTAGAGCCAGCTTGGGTTTGTCTTCAAGCAGCACACTTGTTTGTAACGGGAAAAAGCCTGTCCACACCATCAGTGGCGACAGCTAAGTCACTCAGTCAGCACAGCCCTCTTGGGAGACACAGCATATACAAATGGAAGGAGGTTTTCAGTTTTTCCCGACCACCACAGTCACATCATTGGCCCAAATGACTTCACCTAAGCTGACAAGAGCATTCCTTTCCATGTGTCTCTATGTATCTCACCTTTCATGAAGCAATGTGTCTCCATCAGATCTCAACAGGCAGTGAGATGCCAGGAAAGAGCATGAGGGTTTTGCATGCTTTTAGCCATGTCAGAGTCGCGACTGTCCAAGCCCTGCAGCACGATCCTGGTCTGCATGACCTCCGTTAGCTCTCTTGGAAGTTCCAAGGCTGGGATTTCCCCTGCACCTTGTGCAGTTATTTAGTAGACAAATATACAGGGCCATTCAATCCAGATGGCAGAATTTAGAAGAGACTGAAATAAACAATCAAATAGAAGAGCAGTAGAAATGTTCCTAAATGGCAGGGAAGTTTCCCCACCACAGAGAATTGTAATTACATTAATATTTTAGGTACTTCCTGTCCTTTGACTAGAAAGAGTTAGTGAGCCCACATCTTTCTGCTGACTTGCCTCTTCTGTAGGAACCTTGTATCTCCTGCTGCAAAGGAAGTCCCAGTACAGGAAACAATCCATTTTGCTCAGGTGAAAATGATCACACAAGTAGCAAAGCAGAGATTTATATAGATCTAGAATAAAACCAGATATTAGAGTTTACTTTGCCTGTGAGGTCAGCCTTGGAAAAAAAAATCAGCTATAGTCAATACTCTAAAGATAAAGTTACTAATCTTGAATGGGTAGCACTTTCAGTTCCTCAGTCATGATACGTGTGACAAATATAATACACATGTAAGAAAACACAAAAATCTACTCAGTCAATAATTACTAACCACACAAAACACACTGGGAAATCATATTTTCTGTTCTCTATAAAGTCATCTTAAGCCTAGATAATTAAGGTTATGTTTCTTTGAGGTATTATTTTTTTGAATATACAGGAACAATCATTCTGTTACTTGTATAAAGCTACTGACCTCAGCAGACGTACAGCAGGGATATACTTGACTCATGCTACGTAGGGGAATTCCCAAGAGGACTGTGAATTAGATTTCCTTTTCTCACCTCCTTCCCTCAGTTCTACCCGCAAATGGAAGTGGGGCAGATTACTGGCATTCTTCTGCTGAAGTATCATTATTACTCCTCAAAAAGGAACAGTAAGAGTTAGAAGTAAAAGGTGAAACAGATGCACTGTGTCCTCCAACACATCATCTCACAGTTCCCTCAGCATAAAGAATGCCCTGTATTGAGAGCACACTGGAACTAACTCAAAGGTCTAAACACAGGATCTTCTGCACCTGGAGCACATGCCATGAGAGCAGAGAAAACCATCATTGCAAATATACATATTGCTTTAACTCCGAGGAGTGATGTTTCAAATACCTGTGCCCTTGTTCCTGTAGATACTTATGCAGCATATAAGAGGAGCTTTTTGATAAAGTCAGGAAAAAGCACTTGCCACAACTAGCTTTCAGAAACGCAAATATCTGGTGGTTGTTCCCGTACACACCAACTTTCCTTGCACGTGTTTTTCTTCCAGCTTGCCACCAGTTCTCAGCACCACCTTAACTCAAGTATCAGATGGAGGTGGTTATTACTGTAGAACAGTTAAAGCAAATAGAAAAGCCTTGTAATTCACGTAGCAATTAGCAAAGCTTGCAGAAATGCGTAGCTGCAATTATCAGTGCACAATAAAGATCCTCTCTTCTGCTCAAACTTACTTTTTTGGAAAGTTTCACTATTCTTAAAGACTCCAGTTGTTCAACGCATATCCCACTATGCCAGGGCAAATCTCAGATCCATCTTTTGCCCTGCGTATTCACTGAGGTCTTCAAAGGCTCAGGATAAAACCCTGCCTGTGACTGAGCATCAGGTCCCAGTTCAACAAAGCACCTCATTGAGCATGCAGGTCCCCTTCAGTTCAAAGTTAGGCAGACACTTGAACATCTTGCCGAACAGAGATGGCAGCTGAGCAGACAGCACGTGCTTCAGTGCACTTTTAGAATGAGGTCTTAGAAGCAGGTACACGCAGGCAAGCCTGTTCAGGTCAGTTTATCATGTTTTCCCGTCTGGAACTAGCCAGAGCTAACACATCACTTCCATTTTCTTTCTGGGATGTAATACACTGCAGTAGTTAAAGCTGTAGGTCACAAAAGTGTAATCTAGGGACCATGAGGCAGTCATTACTCAATCAACCAGTGGAAATAGGAGATGGCTAAATATCATTATCTCTACATTACAGATGAGACACAGAGTTTGCATAACAAAGCCATAGAGAAGGAGAATGAACTTTTATTTCCCAGCTTTGCTCCATCTTTTCTTCAGAAATTTGTTTTTTCTCGCTGCAATCCAGCAAGTTTCTTCATTCAGGGGCAAAAAGTTAGAAGTAAGAGGTGAAACAGATGCACTGTGTCCTCTGACACATCGTCTCACAGTTCCCTCAGCATAAAGAATGCCCTGTGTTGAAAGCTAGAAAGCTAGCTGAAGCTCTTCTATACAAAAATCAGTTAAAGAAATGCAAGAGCAACCCTTCTTGTTTTCCAGGCATGATGTAAAAGCTACCTGAACACTGCATTGAGAATGACAATGACTAAAGAAGGATTTGGACATGGAACTAAACTGCTTACTGAATCTCTACTTGTCCGCACCCCAATTAGTACAGAATGGAGATGCGCATCACAGTGGTCTATAAACAGGACCAGGAAAAGATTGACAAGTGACGGAGGAAAAGAACTGAGGGAGTGAACTGTCAGAGCAAGGAGAGGTTACAGAAAAAACGAGAGAGAGAGGTTAGCCCGTTGCCCTAGAGTAATGGCTAGCCTTTAACACATGGCCTCTGCTCCTGTCAGTATTTCTTCTTGGACAGGTTATCTCAGGAATTTATGCTTTCCAATAATTACCTTTCAGAGGGCTCTCACTTATCTTGCAAGAGGAATCCACCAGTAACCTGACCTGCATTGCTCATGCAATCGCCATCCACCCCCTCTAACCTTTCATCCCATCTCTCAAAGCAAAAGCAAGCAGTTCTTCCCAGACTTCCAGTGCTGCATCAGCAAGGGCTGGTGAAGTTGATAAAAATAAGAGTTTTAATGCTTAATGCTACATAAACATTGATGAGCTTGAGGACAAAAGCAGTAAAATATTACCAGCAGGTTAAAATACCTCCTGTAGTAATGGTATACTGTCCAGAACTGAAGGATGAATGCTGGTCTTGCACCCACATAAGAAGCATTTTTACCTGAGACTAAGTTTTATTATTTTATTGCAGCAGACCTCAGAGCCAGTCAGTATTGGTTTTAATGAATTCTGGGACTTGCGGGGCCCTCCATTTAAGCTCTCTTCCTGTTACCCTCCCAACCTACCTTTCTTCCACTATGTGAATGGCTTTTCTTCTTGAAACATCAGTGTCAAAGGGAAGCTTTTCCTTTTGGTGTTCACTCCAGAGCCATTTCAGATGAACTTGTCCATCTCTGCTAAAATATATGTTATTACACTCAGTGTAGTTTTACTCCCATTCATGCTCCAATCAAGGCCCTCCCAGGTTGGCTTTTTGTGTAAGGGACTCTGTTACACCCAGTACAAGCTGATGGGCACTGATTTATTCCCAGTACCATGGCTGGGCAGGAAGAATTATTCTTATTTTCTATTCTGGCTGTAATGAGAGATCTCTTCAGCCAGTCAGTAATCATAAGAAAACACTTCATCATGAAGTTCTGAGAAAGTATCAGGCCTGACACAACAAGTAAAAAGTCATATCCTACATGGGACCCTGTCATCAGTCCAGAAATGTATGGTCAGGGCCCACAGCCCATCAAATCTCTGTTGCAGTGTGGATTCGCCTCAAATGGGCTTGCAGCCACTTCAGCCAGGTATCCAGAGGAATCTCCCTCATTTTCCTACACTGGCTACAGAACTAACTTTGGCCTGGGAGAATATCCGTGCCTCACTCTAGCTGCATCATTTTAAAGGAGTCACATACTTCTTTCAGACCCGTGAGAACCTTGGACCAACGCACACGCTCTCCCTGGCATTCCCATACTCCCATTTGAACAGGACTGTACCACAAGAGCGAGTCTGATGTGGGGAGAGCTCTTCCCTCATTAAACTTCAATAGGTGCCTAGGCCCAGCAATGCTGCACTACAGTTTGGATTTATGTTCCCCAGTTAATTCACAGCATAAAGTTTTCTCTTTCTGTTTCGAAGGGGGAGGAAGAGGAGAAAAACCACATTCTAAGCATTTGGCACAACAAACTTCCCCAGCTATCCTCCGGGAACAAAAAGAGAGGGGAAAAAAGAGGCTTGTCACCACACAATTTAAAATAACACATCTTTGCTGGCTCCACTCTGTCTCAGGGGTAGATCCAAGTCTTAGCCCCCACCCATTAGGGCTGCAGGCCCAAAGCACTTGACATTCATCAGGAGCAGCAAAACAGCTCTAAGGCAATGGAAGGGGGAAGGGAAAAGTCCCGGCATGGGCAGGTGTTGAGAAAGGAAGAAAATGGGAAGAACTGCAAAAAAGGTCACAACATAAGGAGGGTATGGAAGACTTCTCCTTCGGAGGCCCATCACACACAGATAAATCACCTTGGTGTAGTTGCTACTGAGCACAAAGCAGACAGGTAAGTGTCTCCTCTGTCCTCAACAAGGGGTTCTCCATCGTGGTTAGCTTAGGAACCGCTACTATTTGACAGCAACATTGTTGGCTCCATCAATCACATGCACAACAGAACGACTATCTCCTTTCTTTCCAAACGTACACTCTCCCCTCTTCTCCCCAAAGCAAACCGCAAGCCATGCGCACTGAATATAAAAAATCTCATCATCTTTGGTGGGAGTTATGAAAGAAAGCCCTTCAGATATTCTTTCTTTGGAGTTTCTGTGTAACATGTACTAAACAGTTACACACTGAATCTTTCTCAGTATAAAGAGAAGGACTAGGAGATAGCACAATGTCACACAGTGAAACACAGGACATTTTCACACAAGTCAGAAAATAATCGAATGTATTACATAGCTCAACAAAGCTCAACTTGAGTTCCTTAAAACATCACATGTGGGTTCTGGAGGAATCTGCAGGCTTAATCAGAGCCTCTCTTTGCTCAACAAACAAGAAGGCTTAGCCAATATTTCAAAGCACTTGAGCTTGTTCTTTACTCTTTGATGTAGTCAGAGAGAGGCAGAAAGATGGAGAGATGGGAAGCAACCCGTCTCACCAGCAATACAATTGCAGAGATCTACAAGCTAATGATGGTGTGATGATCTGACACAGCGCTAAAGCGTCTGCTCACAGCTTACCATCAATACGCAACAATGACGACAACGCGTCAAAGACAGCACATCGCAGCACAGCATCAGGTTACCACGCCCTCGTGATTATGTCGCTTCCTCTCAGTCCAGTCAAGAACCAAACTTTTCAGGTTTGACTATCACTGATCTATAGTGTTGTCCATACACAGACAGATTGCATATGCTTTACAAATGAATCCCTGCCACATTGATTCTTGTTTATAAAGCTGTCATGAATGACTTTGAATATTTTACTTTGGAGGAGCTATAGGAACTCACATTTGGTTTTTGAACGCAAAGAATGCCTGGTGTTCATTTGACATTTTATGTGTTTAGGTACAATCTCTCCCAGGTTGTTCTTGTTACAGGCGCAATGAAGAGCTGGGGGATCTCTACTCTTGCTTTCCATGTGACTTCTTGCTGGAAAGTCATATACTTCTATGAATGATAAGTTCATGGCTCTCTTTCTTATACTCCTTTTGGTCTAGCAAGCCAAAAGACTGAAGGAAAGAGGAGAAGTACAAGTACAGAGCATGCTAAAGGAAAATGAACCTTCAACATGAAGCCAGCTAATAAACAGCTGGCATCTATGTCTTCAGTCAGCATCATCTTAGATGAAATTCTGCCTGTTCCCACTAAGCAGCTCCTACTCAATTTTACCCTTCATAATTTTGCCATCAGCTGATGAAGTTTCTCAGTTTTGCCTGGTGCATCCAAAAGTAGAGAAGCAGTTGGAAACTGCTGCAGCATGTGGCAAGCATCTGTGGCAGAAATTCCTAGAGGATTTGAGATGATAGCAGGTATGGTTATAATTTACTATAGGCCAACATGTTTTTGAGATTGTTTTTAATATCCAAAATCTGTCACTTTGACACTTTTCAGAATCTCGATGCTGCATTCTTTTGCTTAGGTTTGTTTGCTTGTCTGTTTTCTCTTAATTCTACTTACATTAAAGAGAAAATCTTGATAAAATACTGAAGAAGAATCCCAGAATATGTGGTTCCATAGAAAGGAGAGGACCAAGTTCTAGCAATACCCACTTTTTAGAGAGCTGTTAGGGTTCAAAAAAATGGCAGTAAAAATATAATACTTTGTTTCTGCAATTATCTGCTTCCTTCAGGGTTGTATGTTCTATAGTCACTTGAGGAATGTGTTTACGTTTCGTCCTGATGGACGAAACTAGCTACTATAGTAATATCTTTCTATATGATTGCAACTGTCAATACATTTGAGTACAGCAACATCACAGAAACAAACATGGAAGCAGAGAAAATACAACTTGATTTTCTAAAATATTTAATATTGCAGCGACAGGTAAATTACAACAAATTACATTTTAACTTCAGTCTGGATTTAAGGCCTGAATCTGAACTTCAGAAACATCATTTCCCCATGCAATTGTACACTTGGTTGCCATTAAAGCTTTCATAGACTGAGCACTCTATTCCGATTTCTCCTAGTATTTTACACTTACTTTGCTAAGGTAAAAAGAACGCACAAGATGGAAGAAGAATGAGGCCATAGCTTCTGTGTTGGTATTTGCCTATGTACTGAGGGATTTGTTTGAAGACTGCTGGGTTGAAAAGATAGGTGTCAATCCAAATCAGTCCAATGGGGAAACTGTTAATCATGGCTCCCACTGAACAACACAGCAATACCATTGGGAATGACAAATTTGAATAAGGAAGGAAAGATGGAAAAGAAAGAGCAAAGAGGGAGCTGCAAATGGAATGGGACACAGCAGGGACTGTGTGTCTGTCTTTGAACAACAAAGGACTGGAAATTACAAACTGAAAGATGGAGCCTAGTCTCCAGCAACCCAAGAAAATAATGTACAAAGTATTTAGCACACAGAGGTCCACAAAAAACTGGGTACAAATTCTCAGTATTCTAAAAAACCTTAAGAGCTACAGTAAAAAAGACGAGGACTCTCAAGTACTATAATCTGCCCAAGAAAGAGAAAAATGGAATCACCAGTGTTCTAGGGCATGCACAATTTCAAGGGATTCATGGGATTAATATGCTTAGATGGTCCCAGAAGGGGATCCATATCCTCTGCTACAGAGAAAGGCAAAGGAGGAGACCAAGAAGACAGTTGACAGGTATCTCTAGGACTGTAGACTCCTCCTATCCATTCTTCTTTTCATATCACAATGCATACAAGGGATGATCAGACCTCAAAACTGTACATAAATTCCAAATGCTAGAGCTGAAACATCATGGTAGAGGGAAGCAGGAAAAGTCAGGTCAGTCACAATTCCACATCTCCCCAGATTCAGGAGCTTCACAATGTAGTATTTGACTGAAACTTTACCAAGAGGTTCCACCTTAAACCTGAGATTCAGGCATATCTCCTATTTTAACTGGAAAAATAGGCAGGAAGGGGATGAAGTCCAAGTTCAAGAAGCTTAACCCCCAGTTTTACGCTAAAGTCTTTTTTTGTTCTGATATTCCCATCTTTCTTCCTGTATTCCAGCTACCACCTGCACCTGGTACATACAGTATTTCCAAACCAAACCATCCAAAAAACCATGAGTTGGATTTTGCTTCTGAACTTCTAGATTATTTTACATGTAGATACTTCTACAGCCAGCAAAGCCAGACATTTCAGCTGTAAAACTGAAATTTTCATGAGTTCTTGGCTTCTAGGAGCTGGAGTTGTTAAGAAAGTAACAGACTTTGAAAGCATTAACAAAATCACTGTCAAATGCCTAGAGAATAAACATGGAATAATACCAGCATGTTGGGCCTAACACACACCTTAGCAAAAGTTGGCAATTTGTTTTCAGTGGAACCTCTTTCTCCACTAGCCAGGTGCACCTTAGCAAAAGTTGGCGATTTGTGTTCAGTGGAACCTCTTTCTCCACTAGCCAGGTCTCCTTCAATTTAAAAAACTCTAAATACAGCCTGTTTTTCTCTTGTGAAGAAAATGTTTTTCTGGAAGAGGGCTGACTCAGATCCTCTGTACTTTTGACTTCCGTCAGTGCAAAAGGAGAATCAGGACACTTCGTACTATTTTTCCTATAGCTCTGTAACAACAGAAGACATTTTTGAGGGACTGACAAGACTTTAAAAAGACCGTATTGAAGAAGACAGTGTAGGCCACTAAAATTAAAGTAATTAATCAATCCAAAGGTAGTTCTCATCATTTAGCCTGTTTGTTAACTGTCTCGCCTCCTCGATTTGACTATGAAGCTTGCAGTTTGCAATCTGCTGCAGACGCTGGAGCTTGATTCTGTCTTGAATAAACTAGAAAAATAAACCATGGGCAGAGACTGTAGCAGCACCAAGAACCCTTCCTGTCCCCACTTTTATTCAGCCAGCATGCCCCAAAACTGGCTGAGGAAGTGGAAGTGTCAGGACACAGCAGAAGTCACGTCCCACTACGCCCTTCAATGACTTCCCCATAGCTATAGAGTCAAGACTGGAAATAAAAAATGGCTGCCCTTTTTTGAACAAAACCAGGTCCTCAATTTAGAACAGAAACATATCTTTGATTTGCCTTCTGCCTTTCTTGAAATCTGCCAGAGAGAGGGTCTGAAAATATGAGTCACTCCACACTGTAAATCTAAATTTTCCCAATTCTACCCCACAAAAAATCCATTGAATACCACAGGCCTAAACAAGGATGGACTTCGTCCTACCTTCCTGCTACAGATAGCGTTTTACTGTCACTAGGGGGATAAAATAATCATAAGAGCATAACGATAGCATGTGTTTTCCTAGCTGCTGTTCTTCACGTGGGGCAATCACTGGCAATTCTCAGATTTAACCTCTCCCCCTGCCAACCATGCAGTTGATTACCACTCTCATTCCCAGTTAAAAATCCTTGATCAGCGTAAAGCACATAAAGGAGTCTCTGACCCCAGCTAAGGGAACAACAAGAGATGACATTTGGTTCTTTGACAGAGGAGTAGATAAAAAGGAAAAATGACAGCTGGAGTCGGGAGGAGCTAGTTAGTGTATTTGCAGGCCCAGGAGGGTGCAGGGTGGGGGCTCACGAAAGAGGAAGGAGACTGCAGCCAGACTGTTCCTTCTCCTTCCCTAGGTCTCCTTTGAGACAGTGAGAATGACGGCAGCAGATGTCAGGACCCATGGGGATCACTCCTTTGACTTTCTTATTTCTTAAAAAAAAAAAAAAAAAGTAACCTAGAAAATTGAAGAAATATTGGAGAAAAAAGAAAAATGAACCAATATCTCTGCTTTGACACATGGGAACGAATACAAAGGTGAGCGCCAACTTGTAACGACCTGTGGTATGTAAATACGCTTAAGCCAGCGGGAGGAATTTTTCTGGGCCTGGTCCAACAGGGGCAATCATTTACAGGATTTGACTGGGACTAACCTGTGGTTTCCACTTCAGGATACAAAGGAGAAATACAATAAGCAAGCAGAAGGCAAGCAGCAGTTGTGAGGAGCATCCCTGTGCTTCTCCAACACACACAACACGGCCACAGCTGGCTCGCAAACACACCTGGCAAGTGCGTCTCAGTTCTGGGAACATCCCCAGAAAGCAATCAATACGCACGCGCATGCACAGACGTGGGTGTGCTCACACGTGGGTGCGTTTCTCAGCGTGCTGCACCGAACACACGAGATTTCATCCATTTCTAAAACATCCAATCTCCTTCAGCATTACTCAGGACACCGGACATAAAACAACAAATCTTAGTCAAAGGCATTTTGGGCCAGATTCACTGCCACTCCATTAACTCCCTTGAAGTCCATGGAATTACACCAGGGAGAAAGAGGTTGGCTGTTTAATGTTTGCAGCTTGCCAAATTGTGCATCTGTGTTGGTTCTTTTGTTTTGGAGACACAGTTCTACAAATTGTCATTATAAAAGAGATTAATTTTTGTTTTAAAAAGATCACATTCTCAAGGCACAGGAAGAAGTCCACTTCCATCCACCAAGTCCGTTTTCCTCCATTCCACATACCCACTGATTGACACTACACTTTTTCAGATTTGCGAGTTTGCAAAAGTGTACAGAGACATTGACGATTTTAAAGGTTTCACACTAGAAGTCATTTCCTGTGGCAGAACAACCTAGTAATGATGGTGTAGGATGAACCTTCCTATCAATCCAAGATTCCTGTAAGCTGTTTTAAAAGCGACGTCCAAGTGAACACTGTGTGTTCTAGTTTTGTGCATCAGCAGCAAGAAGCAGCCCAGGGACTGCAGAAGAGGAGATAGAGTTCTGGCCTCTGAGCATGCTTTTGTCCACTTTTATAGAGGTGAAGCTGCACGCACTTGAGGCACGCTCGGTGCTAGCTGAGGGGTTTTAATCCAGATTCTTCCAAAATCTGTAATGCCCTCCTTTATAACAATAGGTTTTAAAAATGCAATAGTTTGGTGGTTTCCCATTTCATCATTCTGGTAAACCCACATTCAAAGAGAAGGAAAGTTGTGTGAAGTCCTGAAAAATAAAAAAACAACTCCACTACTGTTTTCCTTTGATGGGCTAGTCAGGAACCATCTCTCCAGACCACTGGTTTGACTCAAAGGCAGAAAGTAGTTTACAGCAAAATAAACAGCAGCTAATCAAGATGAACATATTTGCTTATACAGCCTTACTGCCGAAAATACAGCACCAGCCCCAAATATTATTTATCTTGGAGGTGGCAACAATAGAAAGTGAGCAACTAATTACACAGCTTCTCCACCAATTATGAACCAACATTTACCTCCTGTGCACAACAATGGAGATTTAACTGGGATCTTCAGCCTTTCCTTAGTGTTCTCAAGCACCTGGTAATATACTCAGCAACTTGTCTAGCAAACACAAGAGAAGCCCCAGCACCAAAACCACTTTACAACACCCAACAGCAGTCTCCCACACCTGCACCTGGAGGGCCAAGACAGTGCTGTTACAGAAAAACGTGTGAGCACGCAGAGTCGGGGACTGTGTTAGTACATGTTATTGCGGTGCCTTGTGCACCAGGGCCCAAATGCAGAGTGGAGCCCCTGGGCACAGGGTAGGTTTTTTCTTCTTTCCAAATTTAGGAAAAATCATGCAAGGTTATATAAGACACTCAACTGATAAGGTTTGGGAAAGAATAATTTATCTTTCCAACCCAAAACATTCTATGATTCTATGATTCTATCTGCTTTCTCTGTAAATACCGGTAGCTCATTTCTTGGGTTTCATGTTATTTTCATCCAAAAGGCAAACGTGCTATGATAGGAATGAACTCAGCCAAAACCAAAAAAACATGGCACCAGTGTAACCAGAAAAACAGACCGAGTCTGAGAAGGGGAATTGCTCAGCATTCACCATGGGGAGAAAAAAAACCCCTAAAATAAAGAAGGAAGAACACTAATTAAAGATACAGTGTGGATGCAGGGGAACACACAGAGATCCCCCCCACTCCACCCCTGCCATCCGTATGACAGTGCTGCTTTGTGGAACAGAACAATAGGTACATTATACTAACCTATAATTATCCCAAGAAGAATGATAGCAAAGTCAAGGCATTACATGAACATTGGAATATTGGATACAATCCCATAAGAAGCAAGGGGGTGGAGGAGGAGCTTTACAAAGAGATTGAAACCTTCCCAGCACAGAACATCAAAGAGGAAATTTCATGTTCTCTTCACATTTATTTAGGTTTTTCTTTTATTTGATGTGATGATTTAAACACAATTCCCTTTTTCATGCATTTCTTGGATTCTTTATGATGCAATTGGTTCCAGCACTGTAACATCCTCCTTCGACGGCACGGTGGGTTTGGCGCACGCAGGAGCTCAGCCCAGTGCATGACTGCACCACGTGTACAAGCAGTGGGAGACGAGAAAGGCGGATGGAGACGTACTCCAGCTCTGGACAAAGCAAAAAAGCAAGGGGCTGGTGATTCGGTGAATGCATAATCAAGTGTCACCAAGACACAGAGCACGCAGGCACTCAATACCTGCACTCTCATTCCAATCAGATAGCAGGTCCTGAAACATCGGAAGCAGTGAGGCACAACTCTACACCTGTTTAAAACATGCCACTTGCATTTGTAGTTTCATGCAATGTTGGGGAAATACTGGAAGAAAGATCTGAAGCTGGGGGGTGTTTGCTTCTTCTGTTTGTTTTTAAGAGACAGTATGTTGCATTAGACACTCAGCTGTTGTCCCAAAGTAACAAAAAGGAGCAGAGTAGCCTATCAGTTCTGCAAAATCTGCAATTATTTGTGTGGGGTTTTTTTTTTTTTTGAGTAGGTAACTATGACAACCTGGTGTAAGCAACTGTATCACTTGGTCCACAGAGTGCACCGTGTAGGAGTATGCAAAAAAAGCAGACTAATAGAAGCACCTCTTCCTTGGCTCCTTCTAGGTGGACTCTGCTCCTCCCTGTAGACACGACTGAGCCCTGTTTCCTCCAGAGAGAATGTCCCACCACTCCGGCACACTGTGTCTCCAAATGATGAGCAAAGATTAAAAAAAAAAAAACAAAACCAAAACTGTTAACAAAACAAAGACCAGCCCTTGCAGGATCTTGCCGTGTCACTTGTGTACAGCTGCGCTTAAGCCTGAGTGTTCCTAGCGAAGCTTCCCTGCCTGCAGCATTGTCAGACGTGCTTCCTCTAAGCTGCAAGCGGGTTGTGCTCGATAGGTAGGAAATGCCAATGTGAAGAGTTATTGAAGGTATTTATGGCCCAGTAGTGACAGGCAATGTTGCAGGCCATCACTCGGAGCACTGTTCCCTAATGGCATTCAGACCTCATCTAGCGCTCAAGGCTGGAAAGGGAATCCGGAGGCCTCTACTTCACATGAAGCGAGATACCTCTGGCCAGCTGGCTGGTAGCGTTTAACCCCTGTGGAAGAGCCCAGAGCTGCTGGTAAGTTCGTGTAGGCCCAGAAACCACTGTTGCGGGCTGGGGTGAGTGCTGAACTTGGCAGGAAACACACGGCGCTGCTGAATGCAGGAAATGATCAGCAAGAGCTCACCTTGCTCAGGGAAGGAATCCAGGTTCCTGCGGAGCTCTGAAGGCAAAGGGAACTGGAAGAGACTGTTTTGTATGGAGGCAAAAGCTCAATTTGCCCTGCTCAAGGGAGGCGCTCCCAGGCTGGAAACAGCTTGGCACTGGGCCACTGGGTCTGAAGAAGTGAGGTGCTGCCCATCAGCTGTGTGGCCGTCGGGGCTCTGCCTTTGCAGTCGGGTAGCAGCTCCTGAGCCAGCCTGCTGCGAGGTCCTGCCAGGGGACGGTGAGAGCGGGGCTCTGCCTGAACCCAGCAGGCAGGCTGAAGGCAGCTTTTGCACACCAAAGGCCTGCAGTATCATAATTTTGGGAAAAGAAAGTAGAGATACACTTTCTCTCTGCATATATCCCCGCTTGCAGCCCTGCCTGCAGCCACAGCCAAAAAGTCAGATCTCATGGCTCAAGAAAACAGAAGATTATCAAGCATTCTCCCACTCGCTTTGCTAATGGGTCCCTAGTCCCCTCTAACTTTTGGCTGCCCCAAGACAGCAGGGAGGGGAATGGAAAGGATGTGACATATTCCCGTACTCCATCATGCCTCCTCACACCGAGCAGGCAAAAAGACGGGAACATCTGCAAGAGAGATAAGCAGCTGTCTGGCTCCGTTCAGCGGCACGGGGGGCTCTCTGTTCTTGCTAACAGGTGTTAATACAGACAGTGACCAAGAGGTGCTTGCAGTTGCACTGGGTTCAAAGGAAAAAAATCAGCATAACTCCATTGACGCGGGAAGATTGGTTCCTGATGTCATGCTCCTGAAGCTGTGAGCAGGATCTGGCACACAGGCAATTACAGAAGTAAGACAGAGGAGACAGGAATCATACAAGACAGCCGAAACAACAGGGCATAAATACAGCTTATTTACAGAGAATGCTCGATAGGGCAGTGCTGACCCTTTTTTTTACTCTAGAACAGATAACTTCAATAATAACAACCATTTTTACTCGGACAGTATGTAATGGAAAACTTACCCTTGCCATTTCACACTTCTCACACTACAGACACCCAGCTGATCTCATAACCCTCCTCCCTCTGCCACATCCACACACATACGACTATCCTCTCCGTGCTGTGCAGCAACTCATATTTCATCTGTACCACAGGCTTCATGAGTTTGTAACTCTGCCCACTGAGTGTTGTCAAAAAGCCACCAGCTGGAAAGGATACTGGAATGAAATCTATGCAGCTCTGTGGCCTTCTGAGTGATTGCAGCTATGACACTTAAACCCGCTAATGTGCTAAGCATTTTCTGGCAAAGTTGGTGGGTTACTATGGTATTTTGGGAAGGGGCAGGAGCTTGAAAAGATGTCTTCCTTAGGGAGGAACAGAAGGAAGGAGACAGAAATGTAACAAAGCAAATTCCTCAGCAGTCTGATACTCAGTAAACCCCTCAAACTTGCCATAACAAGGGTTACATTTCAAAGATCCAAAAACAGCTTCCCAGAGCAAAAATAAACTTGTGTGTTCCTGCCAGGTGGATATATAGGACTGGCTTTTGATGAATGTCTTTTGATTTCCTAGAAGAAATAATAGTTTCCCTTCCTCTTGCCCCTGTTCTGGCTTTGGCCAAAGCAGTGTCTGGTAGGTTTATTCTCATACTTTCAATTTTTTTCAGCAGAAATCACTCTGTCCCTATATCCTCTTTTGACTTAAATCAGATGAGAACCAGAGAGGAAGCTGACCCAGAAGAACCACAGGCTTTGTTATGTGAAAAACCTCCAGGGCTGACCAACTCATTCCTACTCATCATTCCTCTCATCGTTCCTACTAAACTGGGGGCCCAGGCGGGTTTGGCTGAGAAGCACGGTAAGGCATGGAGAGCCCCATGGCAGCAGAGCCCCAGGCAGGCCCCTCGTGCAGGATGCCCCACACTTCTCATCCTCTCTCTCCTTTTGCAAGGACTTTCGTACATTTGCTTCTCGCCCACTGTTCCTGCACAGGCTCAAAACTTGCTCTAAGAATGCCATTAGAGTAAGTGCTGGCAAGTGCTGTTAGGTTAACAACCTGTGGGGGAAAATACTAAAATAATTTTTTTTGGAGGTAAGGCCATCTCAGGAACTATTTTAAAATAGTGGTAACAAGCTGTTAGGAGACAGAACTATGACATGAGTTGATGTTCTTATAAGAATCAGAACATCAAAGAAAAAGTGCTAAAATGTAGAGTCAAAGAACAGCCAGAAATAAAAGTACACCAAATACTATGATATTTGACATCCCCTCCACTCACACATGCGTAGTGCTGGAAGACGAGAACATCTCCAGCACAGACGAGATGCAAACAGAAAGCCAAAGCTCACTCAAGTTACACTAGTGAGCAGAATGTTTTTGCAAAGTAACACAATTTCATGCTTACAATATTGTTATGGGCTGTCTACTTGACCAAGGGAAGGCAAAAGTGCATTTGTTATATGACAGGTAGATAAAAAGAGACAAAAGGAAGCTAGTTTATGGTGTCAGTCTCTTTTCACAAGTAATAAGTGATAGGACAGGAGGAAACAGCCTCAAATTGCACCAGGGGACGTTTAGATTGGATATTAGGAAAAATTTCTTTACCAAAAGGGCTGTGAAGCACTGGTACGGGCTGCCCAGGGAAGTGGTTGAGGCACCATCCCTGGAGCTACTTAAAAGATGTGTAAATGTGGTGCTTAGGGACATGGTTTAGTGGTGGACTTGGCAGTGTTAGGTTTACGGTTGGACTCGATGATCTTAAGGGTCTTTTCCAATCTAAATGATTCTATGGCAGTCAACATTATGTTCAAGAACAGTTTTTGACCTGAGAATATGTTAAAATAGTAAAATGACACAACTTAAGACATATAACTGATCAGTAGCGATGGAAATACACAGAAGCAAACTGAAGAATCAATCTTCTTGTAAAACCAAGACCTCAGCTTTTGCACTAAACCTAGCATATTCTAGAGGACCTAATGGTCTCTCTTTCTTTGCCATCGTTAACAGAAATAGATTTAAAATTATTGCATGTGTGAAATTTTAGTGGAGAAAACCAAGGGTAATCAGAAGGATGTCTGCTGAGCAGAGCTGCAAGGAAGCAAGTGAGAAGCAGGTCTCCAGACCTCTGTGCACTTTCATTAATGTTACAATAGTCCCCATTCAAAATAAAATTAAACATTGCCTCTTCATACCCCTCAGCATCATCAACAAATTTTCCCTGCTGTCACTGTGGCTTACTCTTCCCCTTCTGGAGGGTCTAGAGACTAGACAGGGCCTAGGGGTATATTCAAAACGAAGCAACCAGTAGCAAAATTCACTACTAAAGACCTTTCAAACAACATCCTGCTCTTGTTCGCCCAGCTGAGAGGCTGCTAGATCAATCGCTGTGTACCATCTCCCCTGCCATGCAGGTGAGGCGCTACCTGATACAATCTACTAAGGGCAGAGTCTCAGTGAAAGCCAACACTCTGCCACTTACATAGGGACAAATTTGCAACCAGCAAACATGACAGAGGACAAGGTGGCATTTCCTTCCCTGCAAGCATTGTCCCTCTGAACACACACTGTTCTTTGTCGCTGAAGGCCGCAGGCCAGAATGTGCAGTACAAACGCAGAGTTACAGAGCTGGGATCCCCATTTCTGAAGGAAGGTCTGCACCAGGCCAGAGAAACTTGCACACTCCCAGCCAAGCGTAAATGCTGCAAACTTCCTTGGTCAGCACAGGCACCTGGTTACAATCTACAAATACTGCCTATCTCTATAAACCGCCCCTCTTGAGGGCTTTATGGAATTAAACCCACAGAAGCCCCTGGAGGGAGTTATCTGCACTTTTGCTGATAGAGGAGCTAAAGGCACAGGGAGGACGTGAACCATCTCCAAGCACAGGACCTGCTACATTAGCTTTAACACCTGCACTATTTTAATCAACCAGACATGCTTTATCTCCTTCTCTGCCTACTACATGGCCACTCTATGCCATAGTCCCACAATCAGTCTAAGCCAGCAATAGCTAGCACTGACCTTAAAATAAACGTCCTCTACCCTTCTCTTGCCACTGTTCCCACCCTCTCACCGCTTTCCCCCTTATGCCAGCGCAAGCTCTCGCATAATCACTAAATGTAAAACAATGACAGTAATAAAAAAAAATGTTTTAAGTGCAATTGGTTCTCTGGCCTGAACTACTCCATGGCTGGTATGGGAAAAGATAGTGTCAGGGTTGGGACATACAGTCAGGGACAACTGGAGGACAAGACTGAAGCACTGGCTTAAACCAATTATGGACCTACACCATCAGTCAGCAAGTCCTACACATCCTTCACGGATCCAGTCATTTTCCTCATACTTTGAAAAAGATGGAACCAATGAGGTTTTAGGAGTTGTCTCTCTTGTTTCAATGTATCTGAAGGATCTTCACCCTCACACTCCAAAGTCATGAACTTGTTATTTCAGTCTCGTTTTACTCTGTTAGCTCCTTCAAAGTTCCTGCCATCCATGCTGCGAATTAAGTGTGATCATACAGACACTCTGAAGAGGATGAGAGAGTTTTCCCAGGAACAGACTAGTCAATATTACTGCGCCTGCCACCTTGGGCTTTCCACAAGGCCACAAAGTTCAACTTTCCTGCTATTTCTTCTTGCAGCGCTGTTACTCTACCACTTTCTTCTCTCATCCTATGCTACCAACCGTACATCCTTCTATCCACTCTGTCCAGTTTCTCTGCTTGGTATGCAAGTAAGTCATTAACGTACTTCCAAGCGCAAAGATAATAAGAAACACGGCTAGACCTCTCATTAAGAGATTACCCTTGACACAAGTCCAAATGTGGTTCTCTGTTCACCTCAATGATATTGTGAAGGCGCACCAAGAGCAAAGCCTCCAAAGCAGAAAGAGGCAGTGTTCAGTGAGGCAGCACCACCTGAGAGACAGCACAGAAATTCTTTCCAAATGGATAGTCTGCATGCTACTCATAAGCCACCCTGTCAACAGGAAGCACAGTTACTCTCATGCATTTCTCAAGACAACATACCAGCAAAAAAAAAAAGTGTCTGTCTTTCAAAAAGAACCATTCATAAGCAGCAGGCATAACACTTGTGATATTATTCACACTGGATATGCTGTAGCAGAATATGATGGAGCTTCACTCTGCTTAGAAGCAGAAATGCATCTGCTTTGACTTTTTACCCTCTCTCCCCTCCTTCACATACTACAGAAACCCATTATACTAAATCATAATGGTGATTCAGAAAGAAACCTTTATGAACGGTATATTCCATTTCAATTAATGTTGCTGCCAGTGGAGACTACTTAGGCAAAACAGGACTTAAATAAAGAGCTATGAAGGGAAATGCCTTTGTCACATGTCCTCTAAGTGCCACCATGGTACATGGAGAGTCTGCTACTTCCCACTTGATCCCCAAGGCCTCAGCCAGAAGTTACCACCCTTGCCGCTAGTCAAGGGGCTCGTGCAAGCATTCCCTAGCCTTCACCACTTGAGATAAACTCAAGTAAAGAGACCTACTGCTTAAATTATTTGTTTATGCTAATCTAAATTATTTTTTCAAGAGATACCTAAAAGGGGGAGCTTAGGTGGCACATCAAGGGGACATTAACTTTCAGCAGAGAGGCAAAGACAAGCTAAAAGAGAACAAGTGCTTCAGCTGCACAACTGCAGCTCAGAGTATGTACATATATTTCCTTGGCCTACAGCCATCCAGCGTGATGCAGATCACTACAGAGTCACGTGTTCAGTTCGAGTGTAATGAGTTCAGCCTTTCATCAAGCTAGGCTATGTAAACAGTGTGTCTATAAATAAATAAATATTCCTCTCCAATGCTCTTGGTAGCCTCAACAATCTTCTGTGATACATTAAAACAAACAAACAGAACCTTTGCTTCTTCTGGACCAGCTCACACTGCATCCAGTACAACCACCAAGTACAGTCAGTGATGTCTCAAGTATGTCACTGGTAGGAGGGGGGTCTCAGAACAAGCCCCTTACTGCCGAAGCCCTGTTGGCTCCAGAAATAAATCAGAATCTCCTGGGATGCTCTGCAATTGTAAAAGATATCTCACCAGGATGGTTACTGGTCCCCAATATTTGCTCTCCTTACACTGCTCTACCATGAGCTACTTCAGCACATATTGCAAAGGAGGGTTGTGTTTCTATGACTTAGTTTGAAACACCAGGCAGTATGGAGCACATAGCTGGTACTTCATGAAGAAATAGTGACTCAGAGAATCACTATTGCATCAAAGCCCAAACTTGATGTTAATGAATGCTGTGCAGATGCCCAAATCAGTTCTGAGGGGGAGGTCCTGACACACCATGATTGCTGGAGATCCTACAGAATTTATCATAGGAGTAAAATGCACACTGGGGACAGGCCATACTCCGTGAAAACTCAGCGGTGAATTTGACCTCATGAAAACAAAAGACAAACTTATTCCTGTGGAGAGAAGGAAGAAGAGTTGTATGACGATTTTGTAATACACGCGCTAGGCTGTGAACTCTCCTGGGAAAAGTACTCACCTTCTGTTCCATCCACAAGAAAAACCTCACAGCAGCACCAGGCCTCTCTACAGTGGGGTGGGAAGGTTAGGGGTCTCTTGTAACAAAGCTTGAAGTAAAAGGAACTCAACCAACTTCAAAGTCACATTCCTATCAGAAGGTTTTTAACCTCCTGTTGACATAAGTCATACTGAAGGTCACTGTAAGGAAGACACTAGGAAAAAAAATGAAAAGCTAATGCTCCTCTGTTTGCCTACACCGCGGTTTTGACTGTTCCTTGCTTATATTTGAATATCACTGTTTTTCACACCTTTCATACAGAACAGATGAGAAAACAGCATATGAAAACTAGAAAAACAATTAAAATCAAGCATAAGGCACATCTAATGTCTGTCTTCTACTGAATTTGAGTTTCATGCTAGTAGTCCCTTTAATTCCAATTCAGAGTACTTTTCCATCTTCTTTCTCCAAAACTTGTACAGCCAGAAACAGACAACATGTTTCCATGTTGTAACCATCCTTATAAATATTTCATAATGTACATATATTCATACTTGAATAAGCCTTATATAGGAAATCCATAACTAAATTTTAGTCTATAGATATCTCTGTGGACTAAAATAAACAGCCTCCTTTCCACCACTTGCATTTGCGGCAGGCACACAAAGCCGACTAATTGTTTCAGGATTAATTCACTGCTTTGGGCAGTTTTACAGCTCTCTAGCCAGCCACCTTGGAATCTCACTAGCAAATCGGTTCAGTTGCGATTTGGACACAAACTGCCTGGTCTGGCATAACTGAGCTAAGATTCCACTTGAGCACAGCCCTCCTCCGGGACAGCAGAAATCTCTGCCTTCCCAGCAGGCTTGCTATCCCGCAAGAGCACTTTCATTCTATTTTGGCTTTTCTACTCCTTTCTGCAAGCTGGAATATGAACGCAATAGAGGAGGAAATTTTTACTTTTCAGAAATGTGTCATCCAAGATGGTTCAATTCTAGTAAAGGCTCAAGTTGCTGCTTATTAAATCTGAATTTGTTTATACTATTCTCACTGAGGGTTCTCCTGATGTAGAGAACAATAATGAGGATTTATACAACTGCCTCTGAATGTAACTTTTGTTCTTCATACTGGTGGGACAAATGAGGAGTGAACGTAGTTATACTTCAACTGTTAGGTGCTAGAGTACCATCAACTGGTGCAGGCCAACATACACATTGACCATTTAATTTTCTATGCAGTTCATAGACAACTACAAAGATGCATCAACAAAGAGTTACAGGCAAGTAATACCATCCTTGTGAAGTATGGAAAGCCCCAGTTCTGAGACATTTAGATCTGTATTGAAGACTAACCAAATTTGTGGTTTTCAGACACATTTTGACATAAAGAGGAGCAGGGGGAAAACCAGAGAGAAATACTTTGAGAGAATTGCATGAACTTTGTATCCTTACATATTGTCTTGGGAGTCTAAATCCAGTCAATAGTGGTTAGATGATGATACCATGAGCACCTGTACCACAGTGAGCCTATTTCTTCAGGACCACATTTGCCAAAAACATTTCTGAAGAGCAAGCTACCGAAGGAAATTGCACAAATTTCTGCTATGCACAGAAGTCCTCAACTAGCTTCAGCTGCAATGGATACAGCACCACTGTTTCAGAAGTTACTGCCTCAGTTTTGTTGAAGGAGGACCTAGGAGGTTTTAGGAGGTTCCTAATTTTCATCAAGCAAAACAAACTGGGTTAGCTTTAATAGTTTAAATTGGTGGTCAGAACTACACCAACTGATTTCACCTGAAATGAAAGCAGTTGCACACAAACTGCTCTGCTAGGAGGCTGGGGCAGGGGTATTTTCTGGAAGCGAGGAAGTCACAGATAGCTTATAATTGCAACATCACTCATCAAAAGATGTCCATTTCTGGACTAACTACATTGGTTAAAACATGTATGTGTTTAACTCAGTGTCTTTCTATATGGCTTTATTTTGCTTTAAATAATATATTGATTTACCTTAAATCAACTGCTTACCAATTTACTTTCCAACTGCAAGAATAAGAAGGATCCAGTTATCTCGCATATTGAAGGGCTAGTATTGGTGCAGAGTGGCAGGGGAGCCCGTGGGGGAATTTTCATTTCTGC
>KL256422.1:1231-13983 GCA_000699545.1 Podiceps cristatus
AGCCCTTTACCTTTTTTCCTGTTTTGTGTGTACCCATGCCATGTCTCACAGGTCCGGCTGCTGTCTGAGCCTCGTGTTCTGAAATTCTTACCATATGCTCATCAGGTACTGCCTTTTGGCTTGCTGGAGTTGCCTTGTTGCTTTCCAGCCATGCGCTGTAGTAAATAGGGAGGAGGAAATAAGAAAGGAAAAAAAAAAAAAGGACTTTACCTTTTTTCCTGTTTTGTGTGTACCCATGCCATGTCTCACAGGTCCGGCTGCTGTCTGAGCCTCGTGTTCTGAAATTCTTACCATATGCTCATCAGGTACTGCCTTTTGGCTTGCTGGAGTTGCCTTGTTGCTTTCCAGCCATGCGCTGTAGTAAATAGGGAGGAGGAAATAAGAAAGGAAAAAAAAAAAAAGGAAGGAAAAAACCACCAACACAGCTGTTCTCTAACTGCTTAGGATGTCTTAAGTGTTAGCACATGGGCAACTTGAAATGCTTATGAGTCGCTGTCAGGTATTTAAGACTTCCAATGTATGATAAAATAACTGCTTTTTTTTGAAGCTCCAAATGCTTATGTATTACTATTGAGAGTCAAGGGCATGCACATCCCTTTAATTTCTTTTTAGAGACTGGAGGCACGTGAAGCCATTGATTATATGGTTGCTATATAAAGTTAGGTAAAATTCCAGGCGTCTTGGCAGGATGCACAGTTCAGTGGGATTTTTTTACTGGTGTTTCTTGTGGAGTACTTTCTTGCTTCATCTGCAATGAGCAGCTTTATGTGGTGTAATATTAAAGCAAATTTTCCAGTTAGCAGTCACTTCTCTCGTTCTGGTTGTGGCTTTGTCTTGTGAGTTGCATTTCAGTTCTTAGGGTGTTTCAAGTCAAAACTATATAAGGCTCCTGTCATGTAGCCAGTACACTTATTTCCAGTACAACCTGGAACATCTACTCCTAATTTTGTGTCTAAAAAGAGGTCTACATGCCTTCAAGCTGTCAACTTTTTCCAGTTGAACTAGTTAGTCTTGCAAAAGCTTACTCTTAGTTAAGGATAAAAGATGAGCATACTTGCTATCGGATCTACAATGCCAGCGCAGCTCCTATGTGTGCTCTATCGGAGTCTGCTACGGTTTCAAGTGTGGTTGTGGGGGGGGTTGGTTTGTTTTTAAGAAAATCAGTGTTACTATTTGATCTTCCTAGTTCTCTTGAGGTACCCACAACCCAGTGATCTCTGCTGTTTTAAACAAAGTCTCTGGCTTTTTGCTGCTGCCGTAGACATTGGAATAGATCTCTCATTATTGCAAGGTGTCTAATTACCACAGCTTCAAAGCAAGCACATGTCAGGCTGCTTGTAAGGAAGCATTTGTTTCCAGCTGGATCACCCTTTGTGCCAAGGTTTATGCTGTTCAGCCATCAATGATACAGAGTATTGTCCAAATCTCACTCTCGGGGCTGTTAGCCCAACTCTCTGAACTTCATCTCTTGGGGATCAGAGGTGGCCTTCCTCTCTGCCATCCCTTCTCTTCTAACTGGTCTTCTGATTATATAAACTCTTAGGTCAATTAAACTGAAATACATTATCGTATATGAATGCAGGATTGTTTTGTGTGGTTGTTTTGTTGTTGTTGTTTGGATGGTTTGGGGCTTTTTAGTGCAGTAAGGTGCTTTCTGCACCCTTTTTCTTCTCACCTGCTGTTCTCTGGTGGAGATGTTCTCTGGAGGGACTGTGCCTGGGAGGTGTACAGTTGTTTCTGTGTGTCCAGGCTTACAGACCCTTTAAGCTGTGTGCCTGAAACTAAGGAAAGCTAGACTTCAGTGACAAATTAATGTGGGTATTTTGGGAGTGTGTTTTGGTTTAGATTTTTTTCCCTTTCTAGAAAGGAATTCCTAGTTACAGAGGTAGCAGGTGGCTGTTGCTTCACAGGGGAGATAATGAATAGGGCTTTTTGCCAAGCATCATGTGTAACTTTATACAACCAAAGAGTGTATTGTGGCAGGGGTGGGAGCACAACAATGAAGTTCACTCTTGGGGAACAGTATTTATCAAAAAATACTGTCTTATGCACGCCAAGTAGGAGCATATTGTACGCTTTGTGCTAGTCTACTGGTTTTAAAATTAGATGCTATACAGCTCTGAAGGGTACTGAGCTCTCCCTGGGGTGAGGGCGCATTCGTAAGCACACACATGTGCACGCAGAGTTTAAGAGGGTTTGGGTGGCAGTGGCTTATGCCTTCAGCCGGCGTTTCTCTGTGCCCTTCTTTGTACCGAGACAGCCTGTTAGCATCCTGTGCCTTTCCTGTAAATAAGCCTGAAGATAGATGCCTGCTCAGAGATAAAAAGCCCAGTGGTGCAGTTCTCTGGCTCCTGTTGCTGCCACAGTTTTTGTAGCGGCGCTGGTTCCCGAGCTGTGCGGGCAGTTACAGGTCTTGACTGGTCTCTCAGGCCTCCGCGTAGGGCTGCGGCTCTGCTGGGAAAGGCCGTGCCCTCGCTGCACCCACCAGACCCTAATCCCAAGCCAGCTTCTTGGGGTGGGGAGGGATGGCCTTGCCCCGGCTCCCGCGGCGCGATGGAGCAGGTGCTCGCTTGCCTGCCGCGTGCCGTGCCACCGTGTCTGGCTCCCCGCAGAGCGGTGCATGTGCTGTCTGGGCACCGGCGTGGCAGGACACCTTGTTTCTGCGAGAGGCATGTTGGCACGTAGTTACTCACCGCTGCCAAGTGTCCCTTTGGAGTCTGCTGAGCCTGAGAAGCGTCGCTGTCTCTGGAGAGCAGTAAAAACCGCAGTGCAATCTCGGAGTGGTTGTGTTTACTTCTGGTGTGATGGGCTCTTTTTGAGCAGAAGTAAGTTTCTCCGGAGGGGGATAGCTGATGCACATAGCTGCTCAAATTGCCCAGCGTTTTCAATTTCCCCCCCTCCAAGGGGTTCAGAAATAGTTTCTGGGAGATAAAGCTCAGCTGTATCAGAGTTTTAAAACATGGTGGAGTTAATGATGGATAATGGGAAAAAGGGCCTTTCCTTCCCAAGCCCTCTGGGTGGATCTGCATTTCCAGTGGGTAAAGACTGGTGCAGGAAAGGCCAAAGGGAGGAGGCGAGTTTGTATCGAGCCTGACGTGGAGTCAGCGATAGTGTGCTGTAGGGCAGCCGAAGGAGATGCTGCTGGGTGCTGCCTGGGCGCTGGAGGTGCTCTGTCTCCCATCTCCTGGGGTGGAGAGCCATGTGCTGACCCCGGTGCATGGGGTGGTGTTTGGGGCATTGCTAGAAAGAAAACGTAGGGGGTTTCCTGAACTTTGGTGGAAAGAGGAGGACCTGTCTCTTGGCCAGACCTTGGTGGGAGAGAGATTTCTCCCCTCTCATCCTGACAAAGGTTCACCATAAATTGTCCTGATCCAAAAGAAAGCTTAATGTGGCCACTCAGCACTACTTTATTTTGTGAGCAGGCAATTAATGAAAATTTATCTGGTGCTTTCCAAATTCTCCCTTCATAAGAATTGAATTAAGGGGGCAGGGCAGGCCAGGAGGCAGTAGGAAAGGGCTGCAAAGGGAGCATCGGGCATGTGAGGACAAGGGCTCGGGCCAAAATATGCCTGTTCTCCCATGGACAAAGCCTCTTGGGACAATGTCAGTGCTGGTTCCTGCTCCCCAGCCTTGCTCACTGACCTATTTTAGGTAGTATGGTGGGAGTTCAGCCACTTGAGGTCACCATACCCCCGTCACCCTCCCATGCCAAGTATTGAGTTTGCGTGGCGAGGGGCTTGGTGCTGCCTCTGTGCTCCTGAGCTTGTGGCCGCAGCTTTGCTCAGGTAGCAAGTGGGATGGTTTGACCTCAGTGTAGAGTATCTGCAAACTGTCATGGCCTTCTTGACCTATCTTATCTCCTCTGGTCTATATAGATAGTTGTTCACGTCAGTGTCTTTAGCAACAAATTCAGTTACTCTATTCTTGGTGTACTGGCTAGATAGGTGGGTAGTTGTTGTGTATCTTTGGCTTTTCCTTCCCTTCTGCCTCCCATTTACATTGGTAACTCTTAAATAGGTTAAAAAAAACCCAAAAACCCAAACAAACAAAACCAAAAAAAACCACCCAAAACCTAGCAGTGTTGCACATAGAAAATAAGTGTGTTTTGCTGCACATAGAAAATAAGTGTGTTTTGCTGCATCTCTTGACCTTCCATACTGGCTTTCAAGCTGTTAGAGCTACAGACCTTCAGTGCAGGTTGATTCAAGAGCAACTGCCATGGATTTTCTGCTAGGTAAATGCCAGGTTGTGGTGTTGCACCGCTTCTCGGAGAGCGTGGCGTAGGTAAACTTCCAACCAAGCATCCTTGGGAGTTAAGCTGAGTGCTTACAGCCATGAGTAAGATAGACGCTTGGACAAGCGTTTTGCAGTGCCTCAAAAACTGTTTGCTGGGGCATTTTTCTTTCAAGCCTGCTTCTGGGTTGTTTCAAATAAGGGGGGGAAAAGATGATTAGAATTTCTTGGTGGGCTGGTGGGACAGCCTCCTAGTGCTGTCCTGCTGCAGACCTGACAGGTAAAGGGTTTCTGTGTTAGTCATGGGTCAAGGTCAGAAGCAGCAGAGTCACTGTCTGTAAGGGGAAGCTACTGAACTCTTTAGAAAGCTGTGCTTAAATCTAAGGGGAAGCTGCTGAACTCTTTAGAAAGCTGTGCTTAAATCTTCTGTAAAAGTGACTGATGCCATAGTCCACGCTTTGTTCATTCTGCTGCTTTTTTCTAAGGACTTGTGCTCTTCAGTGATGCACTTGCACTGAAGTTGTGGTGTTCAAAGAAAGTTGCTAGAGAGCATCTACATGCACCTATATGTGATTTATGTGTATTAAGCACACTTTAATGGTCTCTTTATTTGTCTGCTATTTCTAGAAGATTGCTGTTAGAAGATAAGGTCAGTTGTCTCTTTCTGATGTGTTTAAAAAGAGGTTGAATCATCCTCACAGGATCTTGGGAACACTTACCAGATTCCACTAGTAAAGAATTAAGTCTTTGATGTTGTACAAGCCATTTAAAAAAACCAAAAAAACCCCCAAAAAACCAAAACCAAAACACCCACCCTACAAACCCATGGTAGACAGCTGTCATGACTTCTGGAACAGCAAATGACTTGGTTATTTTAATAATTTATCAGAAGAATATATAGCTCCTAAAGGAAAGAGGGACTTCTAAGTAAAGAATGAGAGGTAGTCTTTCTGAAATTACATGCTATGAAAAATAGTAGATGCTTGCTGCTTAGAGGATTTGTGCTAAAAAAGGAACTTTCCCATCCCTCTGTAAAAGCGCCTCTTGGAATCTGCTTAAAGCATGTCTCCCAAACCTGTTTGTTCTGTTTTACAGGGGCAGAAAAACATGTAAAAGTAGGAGCCAAGGTTACCTAGAGACTGTTGCAGTAGTCTGAGTGTTATTTTTAAACTTTTTCAGACTTCTGCCCCCCCCCCCCTTTTTTTTTTTTTATGGAGGTAGTGCTTTTCAAGCACCATGCATTTTTTCAAATAGTAAATACTTCATATATGATACCATTGGGATCGTGTCAAGTACTTCGGAGCAAGAGCTCATATTATTCCTGATGCATAAAGAGCTTGCGGTTGAAATCTCAGATCCTGTAGTTGGATCTCTGGAAGTTTTGCCCACTTGCAGAGGGTCTGCTGAAGGCAGGGGCTTTGCAGGGCTGCAGGACAAGTGCCGTGGTGGGCAGGAAGCTTATCCATCGCGGGCATAAAGGCAAGGAGGAATCGTGCTGTACCATAGACAGTCTTTGGGTGTTGGGTTTTTTTATGTAGATAATGTTGCTCAAGTAATTTACAGTTGGGTACCACTTAAGATAGAGTGAATATTCTCCCCCGTGTATGTAACCCAGATGCAATTTCCTGTAAATAATTGAACTACTTCAGCAATCCTAGAGAACAAACTATACCTACGTATCAGAAAGTCTGAAGAATGTTGCAAGTCCCTTCAGACAGCATATTCTCTCTCCCATTTGCTGTGATAAAGTATAACAGGATGTCTTTTGCTATTGGAAGAAGACATTTACAGAACTGATTTGTCCTTCCTAACCTTAAAATTAGTAGGATACTGCACCACTCCTCTTTTACAAATGTATTAAGTGACTGGCTCTATTTGAGGACAGAAGCAGTCAGGTAATAACTAAGAAACAAGAAGGTTCTTTTTGCAATGTGCAGAGAGTCAGAAATTCTGGACTGAAGTAAGCTTTAACAGGAAAAAGAGAAGGTTATGCAGACCTGAAGACTAACTGGTGGAAACGTAGCTTGTGTACTGAATATGACAGAGAGGGAAACTAGGTTATCACTGGTAAAGTCATATGATAGAAAACCTGGCTGTAAATTGATCTCGTTAACTATGGTCGTGGCAGACCTATTTGGCTGGTCCCTCCTGGCTGTGAAGCACGACGAGTCTCCTTGCAGTCACAGGTTTGTGTGCACCTAGCACAGCCCCGCGTTTCTGTGGAGGGTTGGGACTTTTCCTTGGGTGCCTTGAAGGTCAGGCAGGGGGTTGACCTCTTGGAGTGTTCTGGTTTGGTTTTGAAGTTTGCTTGTTATGTCTTCATACTTCAGTCCATAGGCACCCTGCTTTGGGACAGTCTCTGCACCTCCTGTTTGAGAGGATACTTAAGTTCTGACTAAGGCTTTACTCAAACCCCGAACTAAATGCTGGGAGAACTAGTGAGCATTAGAAATGAGTCACATCTGTGTATTTAATGGTTTTATTATACCAGTGCCAAGCAGCTGCAAATGGACTTGAGGTACGTCACCTGAAGCAGTGCCCAAATGTCCAAAGGGTAGAGTGGGAACTGAAAATACAGGGAGGAGGTGTTGGTTCGTGCTATTTTATCTGGAAAGCATAGCATGCATCTAGCAAAATGTTGAAAGATTAGGATTTGGATAGGAGGGAGCAATGATCTAATATATTACACTTAGCTCTATGCTGGGAAATTCTTGAATTGGCTGTACCATGCGATTCATCACTTAACGGGTTTGTAAGGAAGGTTATCGTTGGCTTTGCAGTTCTGGAAATGCAAATTAAACCGTAGGTTAATGTCATCGGTCTGGCATGCTCCTGCCTCATGAGGCTAGAGGTACAACATGAGAGCAAGGGCACAAAGTTAGCTGCACCTTTCTTGTAGCAGCCCCTCCAGGCAGCATGTAACTTCCCTTACGGTGTTTCTCTTGAGTAATGATGGGAGTAGTGATTAGCTGTGCTTAGTGGTGATGACAGTCCAGCTTTAAATAACGCATGGAGCTTCCTAGCTGAGGACTTACTGAGCCTGAAATAAAACTGCTGGCAATCTAAAGCATTTTATCCAGCACAGAAAAACTTATGTTCTTAAGTCTGGGCTGTTGCACAGCAAAATACAGAGGCCTGGAGAGAAGTTGGTTCAGTCTTAAAACTGTATGTCCTTAAGGATAATCCAGCTCATCTGTTACCACTGTCTTGCTTTTCAGTCAGAGTGATAATATGAGGGAGTTTCTTGATGGGAGAGAGATGCCATCAGAGGAGGTGACGCGTTTTATTGCGCTGGCTTTGGGCAGTGTGAGTGCGGATGAGGAAGGAGGCCGCTGCAGGTGCAAACCAGCTGCTGCCCGGTGGCACGGGCGCCGAGCAGAGGATGATGGTGTCCCGCGCTGCTGCTCCTCCTCCTCCTCCTCGCCACGGCCTGTTTCAAGAGCTCCTAAACTCATACGCTGCTCTGTCTGCTGGCGATGGTCACCCGGTGCAAACAGGTGTTAGGTTTGCCTGCGGAGTCCTGTTCGCAAGTGCCCGCTTTGTAATCCCAGTGGAAGGGTGCTTGGTCGCAGGAGCTTAGGGAGGGAGAGGTTTCTTGCCTTGCATCCTCTGTGTGCTAAAGCCCGGGGTCTTCCATTACTTCACCTCCTGAAGACTGCCACTGATGTAAATGCAGGGAGGAGAAGCCATGATATTCAGAAAATACTAATTATTTTTTAAATCCAGTTATTAATCCATTTAAGGTAGATTGATAAGTGAGAAAACGTGGGCTGATTGGAGGTATGCCATCGTGTTCATTGTCCCTCTTAATTGGTTTCGGGAAGTTGACCCTGGTTTTCATCTTTGCTGTGGAATGAATTTTTATTTGAATATCCCAAATGTCTTCACACTAAAATAATTAACAGAATAATTATTTTATCAAACATGCTCCTTCATCTGCGCTGCTGTCCCCCTCCCACCCCCAACCAAACAACCCTTGTGCATCTATTTTTCGCATGTGGACTTGTGCGTGCATGAAGTTGGGAGGAGAAAAACTAGCTTGCTATTCTGTTAATTACTAAATCTTGCTAATTTCTCACTGAAATGGAAATATATGTTTCGTATTATTTTTCAAGCTTATGAAAAGGCTTTCAATACTGAATTGTTCAGAATTGAATGTGTAACGTAACGAAGCAAGCTAAATTTCTTCCTCTCTCCAGGGGCAGATGTTTCTTTAAAATATGGGAAAAACTTCCCCTCAAGTCCTGCACAGGCTGACTCTTACCTGCAGGACTGAAAAGGTGTTTTTATGATGACACTGTTTCAGTTCTGCTCATGCATGAAGGAAATATGCTTAGGATTCAAATAGATTTGAATAAAACATGCTTTCCTAGGAAGAAACATCAGATAAGGAGGATTAGGGAGTTCTGGCAACTTCAAACTTGTTCTTTCTGTGCTGAGTTCCTGGAAGAAATCTCAGTGGTAGCTTATTACAGTAAAACTTCTGTTATCATCTACGGTCAGTTTGGTGAATTCTCTTCATTGCTCCAATTGCTTTCTTGGCACAAGGAGATTTTGTGGAGGCCTGTTCTCCTGTCAACCTCCCGAACTCAAGTAGCATAGTTTCTTTGAATATTGAATGCTTGGGCATATCTGGAAAAGTAATTTGGGGGGTTAGCTTCTGCATAAGTAAAAGTGCAATCTAACAATCATCTTTAGTTGACTGCAAAGGTGGTGTGAGTGGAATGTTAATGATTTCGGAAAATCGAAGCTGACAACCACACTTGGGATAGGCAATACTTGGTGGTCCAAGGAGGGTCCAGGAGGCAGGAGCCCCTCGGCCTCAGCGTCCTGCATGGGCCAGGGTTTGTCTGATGCCGTGGGATTACGGCTGGAAGGAGAGGAGCAGCGTGGGAAGGCTCCCAGGACCTGCGGCTCTGAGGAAGTTTCTGTGTCCCAGCTGCCCGGAGCCGCAGATCCTGGGAGCCTCAGCAGTGGATCCCTTGATGCTGACAAGGACATAAATTTTGCTGTGCAGCTGCAGGCTCCCAGAAGAGTTTGATTCAGGAAATGCCATCTGCTGGTATTGTGGAAACAGTAAAATTTTCTACGCTTTTCTTTTTTAATTTGGCCTGAAATAAGTCATTTCATAAAAGAAATATTTTTTTCCTTAACCTTCAGAAAAAAAGAAAGAATGGGTGCATTATTTTAAAACAAACTGTTGGCTATTGTGCAACTTTTTTTCTAAATAAACTTGACAGTTGTTATAGTATACCAACATCTAGCAGTGTTTGCAAACTATGTCCTCAAGCCCTTTTCATCCACCTTCTGTGACTAATTTTTTTCTCACATGCAGTGGCATGGAACAACTCGATAGTGTGGTGCTTACAGAAACCCTGTAGTAATTTGGGCTGTAGCTGGATGTTGACTTTTTCTTCCCACTTCCACACCTACCCTAAGTTGGAGTCATCCGTCTGATGCCACGGTTCCACTGACAGAGACTCTGAGGTTTCAGTCAGCCTAGTCTTGCCCTGGGACCCACCATGGACCCTCCCGGGACGGTCCGGCAGCAGCAGGAGGCTGGGGATGAGGGGACGCGTGGAGCCGGCGAGCTTTCGGGCTGTGCCGCCCTGTCTCCCAGTGGGTGAGCTTGAATGAAGGAGGCTGGGCACCGCTCCAGCTACGGCATCTTGTCTAGCTGCTTCATCTCCCTATAGAAAACCTGTTATACTATTTTTATTGTCTCGTAAATACTGTTCTCTTTAGCAAAGCTGGTGGGGTGGTTTTACCCCTTCTTTCCCTTTCTGTTAACTAAACATTCCTCACCAGTTACTCATTGAGACGGGCCACACCTTATGCTTTCTGATTGAGACTTGGTGAACAAGAGGTACAGGCCTGGAATACATGTAGCGTTTTTGTTTTGCCTTAGGGTTGTTTTGTGGGGTTTTTGTTGTTTGGTTTTTTTTCTTTAGTAGCTTGTTATTTTCCCGTCATGATGTGAGCCTTTGGACTTGGCTTCATGAGGACTTGCAGCCTTTGCCATGCTGTTGTGCTCTGCAGTGGCCTCTTTTTGCTTAAAATTTTTGAAGTGGAGACAAGATACCAAAAAAGAACTGCTGAAGGTGTGCCTTCTCTGAATCTTCTGAATGTACAAGCTGTGCTAAATTGTGTACTGAAGCTGGGATGCCCCTGTGAGGCTGCAACATAGAATCATAGAATAATTCGGGCTGGAAGGGACCTCCAAAGCCCATCTAGTGCCACCCACCTGCCGTGAGCGGGGCCATCTGCAACTAGATCAGATTGCCCAGAGCCACAACATGCAGCAGGCTTGCCTGCCCCCTAATCTCGTGCTGCTTTCTTTCCCCCCTGTGCTAAAAAATCCCCCACCCAGTGCCCTGCCTGGCACCCTCCTCTGCTCACTGCATCTGCCCCGCTCTGCACAGGTACCCTGCAGCAGATCCAGTGATGGAAATACAAAGTATGTGTTCGTATTGAATGCAAACAGAGGGCAAAGACTGTTTAAATGGTAGCTAAATTAAATAATTTCATGTGTGACCACCTACTAAAAGAAAAAAAGTGTGATTCTGAAGATCTTAGGTTAATTGTTTTAATTTCATTTAACTTGCAGTCTTTTTAAGAATTACCAGCTAGAAATGTGCAGCACTGCAGCAGTCTGCATGTGTAATAGTTAATAAACCAAACCAAGAAAAAAACAACCAACCAAAAAAACCAACCCATATGGAACCCCAGAGTTCAGTGCAGAGATTTTAGATGCGGTCCCTAGCCATCACTGTCTGGGACCAGTGGGGCAGCATCACCCTGATATGCAATTCTGCAGTTAGTATATCTGGCATCAGTCCACGCTACAGCCAAAATCCACACTGCAGCCAAAAAAGGCAGCAGTCCTTGCTGCTTCTTTCTTTCTCTCTCATCCCTTGTCTTGGCACTCACGTTTGCATGGCTGTACAGTGAACCAGTTGAGGGGAAACTGATCCTCTTAAGCCTTCTTATTTATTTGTTTTTATTGAATTAGTTTTCAGTCAATTGATTCCTTGCTCTGGTTCTCTGTGCAGTCATGCGAACCTGGTTTGCTGCACGAGCGTGAGCATCAGCTCGAGGGAGGGGAGGAGGTGGGAGGGGGATGTGGTCTCGGGCCATCCCTCCTGCTAGGTGCTTGAACTTGGTGAGTGGTGGCACCTGCATCAGTTATGTGCTTATTCTGCATGTCCATGCACACGTGTGTGTGCGCCCAGGCTTCGCATGGGCAATGTGCTGTTGCTGGGGATGTGTTTAGGATGCTCGTGCTGAAGTGAGACGCAAACAGTGAAGCCAAAGCAGGCTGGAGAGAGCAGGAGAGGTACAGAGACAAGAGCTCTGCATAGGGACATGCAGGAGGTGACACTCGTGGGGAAAATCTTGAGACCACTAACTTGGAGGTGAAGTTCAAAACTTGTAGAAATGAGGCAGTACTGTCTCTCGGCACGCCTTGAAGCCTCTGTAAAGTTGACTCCCAGTTATGACAGTTTTCGCCAGCTCACGTTTGTCAGGGTTACCACACTTAGCTGCCAGCTTCCAGCCCTCCGGAGACCTTTCCCAGCACATGAGGGTCAAGAGTGACCAAGAGCAAATCGTGCCTAAGTCTCATCTCCTAAGATGAGATAACTACTGTGTTAGTGGACAAAGGCAGAGCGTTGTTGGAGGCTTAGCATGTTCTTGCAAGGCGGCTGCCGCAGCCTGCCGCAGGGTCCTGGCCAAGCTGGGGAGGTAGAAGGGGGATGGGTGGAGAACTGGCTGGACCATCGGGGTGGTGGTTAATGGCTTGAGGGCTGCTGGGCGGATGGCTATCAGTGGCATTGCTCCAGTGTTGGTAATGGGGGTGACGTGGTTCAGCACCTTATTAACAACCTCCATGAGTGGGCAGAGCGTGCTGTCAGCAAGTTTGTCCCTGACAGCAAACTGGGTGAGGAAGAAGCGTTGGGGGCAGGGCTGCCATTCAGACCAACAACCTGGGGCATGGGCTGACCAGCCTTGCCTACTTGGGCAAAGGCAAGTGTGCCTGGGATGGTATAACTTGGTGCAGCAGGACGGGCTGGGCTGGACCACAGCATGGCAGAAAAGACCTGGAGATCCTGGTGGGCAAGCTGAATGTGGGTCAGCCGAAGGTGGTTTTTTGGTTTTTTTGGGGGGGGGGGGGGGGGCTGTGACATTTTATGCTGGAAGAAGATTTCCATCTTAAAATGTGTTATAGAGACCTTAGGAAATGCTTGAGACGTTTGTAGTCCGTGCAAAGGGAACAGTTGACGAATGTGTGGGTACTGAGGTAGTGTGTGATCATGAGAGGTGTGCCTGCCCTGAGGAGGGCAAGGTACATGGGTGGCAAGTGCATGTGAAATGAGAAGGCTTTGTGCATTTTTCTTGATGAGTGGCTTATAGGAACATTTTCGCTGAAGTCCAGTGCTAGTGATTTCTTTTAAGCAAAGCTACGCTGAGGGAGAAACACTTGGGACTTTTTCCTTTTTGCTTGCTTAAGTGTCCTGCAA
>KL256422.1:14003-27861 GCA_000699545.1 Podiceps cristatus
TATGCAAATATGAAAACTGTCCTGCTCGATGAAACACTGGGGTTGTTTCCAGGCTGAGAGAAACATCTTTTGGGAAGGAAAGAAGGAAGGAGTTGCCTTTTTTCTATTACAAGAGAGTATGAATGTAACTGTTGTGCAGTAGTGTTTAAGTACTCTGGGTGGAAATTAGGTTACTGTATTTAACACATATTAGTGCTTCTTTTAAGGGAGTTCCTTGTAATCTTTTTTGTCTTCCAGCTCCTTGCAAGTGTTCACTAATAGCACAGCGAGCAGAACTCTCTACGTCAATGAAGAACTACCAGCAAGCTCTCCACGACGCGGATGTCCTCTGCCGAAACAAACCCCACTGGCCTGTGGTACGGTGCTTGTGTGTTGTAAAGACCAAAATGAAAACTACTTGTTCTTGGGGCTTCTCTCTGTGGTAGGGACAGCGCTGCTGAGGGCGTTGCTGGAAGGACATCGTGGCATTATCAGGGCTGGGAATGTCTACCAAGAGCTAAGTTCTTCATGGGAGAAGTCTTGGAAGCTCATTAGTGTGTCTCCAGCCAGTGTGATTTCAGTGGTGTGCAGCTGGTGATGTGGTTTTGTTTGTGCTGGTGCCCATCAATCTGTTGGAATTAGTGCTGCACTTGGCAGCAGAATCAGCTCCTTAAGGCACTGGCAGCCTGGGATGGCCCTGCGGTTCCCTCTGGGATGGTGTGTCCCAGACAGCGGGTGGCTTTGATGGCCTGCTGGCCAATGTGGCTTTCTGAGGAGCACCCCAGACTGATTTCAGGATTTTTTCCTCCCCCTTTAATACTAAGAGTTTGATTCCTGCGTCACAGTGATTCATAGAGGGGTTGGGATTTTTTTTTTTTTTCATAACAAAAGGGAGCGTTACAAGGAGCACTGGTTCATGGGCAGTCTGAAGCAACCATCAGAAATAATGTTATGAGAGAGAAGTGGAAGAAGCACATGGTGCCCGTCATTACCACCAGTTGCTGGAGGCTAGACCGGGTGTCCAATAGCTCACCCCGCCTAGGATTGCACCTCCAGTCAGTCCTTCACCCATCAGCAGCAAAACTGCAGCCGAGGTTTGACCAGATAAAGCCCTTGGGTGCTACCTGGAGAGAGGGTAGCACGAGGAATTAGGGAAGGGTACTAAGCAGACCTTGGCTTCCCTGTGAAGACTAAGGAGTTGTTGACTGAAGCCCCTGGCCCCTTGCCTCAGTGCAGGGGGTTGCAGCCAGCTCTCTGTTTCCATCTGGGGAGGATGTGGGGCAAACAGAGGGGTGCTGTCTGAAGCATCTAGTTTTTGACACCCTAGGTATTTGTCTCTGAAGGTTATTTTGTCACCCATTAAAACCTTTTTTATTTGAAGGCGGTGCATAATCTTCCCCCCACCTCTAATTTGCATTTCTGTCTAGGATCATTTCTCAAGTCAGAAATCCATCTCGGGTGGCATTGGCTGTTTTTCTCTGCAGACGGAGAAGGATGAATTACGCACATTCAGATGTTTTCTTGAAGTGTCTTTTCTGTTTGCCTTGAATCCATGGAAATGTGATGCGTGTCAGTTGTAGGCGGATAAAGATTTCATTAATTGCATCTCTGAAGAATGCTAATTGAAAATGAAATTTGTCATCATGGCGTAACCAGCAGTGTCATAGACACGTTTCACTTGTGTTTGCGTGTATGTATGAGAAGTTCCACGTAAGCCGTGCTGATGTGGGATCCATGTTTTCCAGGAATTCTGAGCACCTGCTTTGTTTTTTCTCTTGTAGCATCTCATCCAGTGGCAGAGATTAGTGCAAAAACGTGTAGTTTGTTTGTTGTTTTTTTTTTCTAAAAAAACCCACCAACCCCCCAAAACAAACCACAAACCAAAAAAACCCCAAAAGAAACCCCAACAAACCCATCCATAAAATTACAGTCTTTCTAGGAGGCAAGTGTTCACCCACCAGTACCTTTTGGCTTATTGATAACTAAAATGGAATAGCTCGCAGATTTACTGATGAAGCTCTTGTGTCCAGTGAAGTCATTAGAGCAATAAAGAAGTTGGTTTCTTTTCATTTGCTATGAAAGCCAGCTCCGTGGACTCTCTGGGGCAGGGAGAATTTTCCAGTTCTACTTTTATGTGGCAGATAGAAACAGATACCTTCCTGCCTGCTGCACAAGGTCCTGCCTGGACCTTACCTTTCAATCCGATGCTTGTCAGAGCCATGTGAAAATAGGAAAAGGAAGGTGGCAATGGTAGTCTCTGAAGTGTATGGCCCTCTAGTCCCTGGGCCTGACTTCTGGTGTTGGATCTTCAGGTGTTTTGTCCCTAGACAGCCCCGCTGAGTCCTCCCTTGCAGCTTGGATAAGGAAATGGCTCTTGCGACCCCAAAGGACGAGGCTGGACATACTTGTAGCCTCTCCAGTGCAGTGGAGTCATCTTGATAGCGATGTCAGGCATATTGGGACCTCTCTAAAAAAGTTTTACAGAGGCTGTGGAAGCATCAAAATAAGAAGGTCAGGGTCAGGCCTCACAGTACCTCTCTTCTTGCATCCAGGAAAAGAAAAACGTATCTCACTTTGAGGGATTGGTGCGTGTTGAGACTTCTTGTTCAGGTCACCAAATGATGTACATTAATTAACCTGTCCCTGCACAGTGCCTATTGCTTGCTTTTGGTACAAGCCTCCTCCTTCCCACCGCTAGGAAGGCAAAGATCTTACCGGACCTCAGCTTGGAGGGCTGTATTGAAGGAGTGAGCAAGGTACCTGCTTGGGAAGGTTATGTGATACCAGATCTTTTGGCATTAGTACGAAGAATAGAAAAGTGTATCTGCTTATCTAACCAGTCTCTCAAACTAGTGAAATTGTACTTTCAGCACAGCCTAGAGGTATTCATGTGGATCAGAGGTGGACTTGCAGAGCACACTTCTGCCTTGATTCTGATTTGAACTGCAAAGTGTGATACCTTTGGGGAAATTCAGATGTGAGGCATTCCTCTCTTGCTACTAGTAACACTTCTGTCTAATAAACAAGAGGCAAATGTTTAAATGCACACTTAGTTTCTTTTCATCATTTTATACTCAGATTTGAACTGCAAAGTGTGATACCTTTGGGGAAATTCAGATGTGAGGCATTCCTCTCTTGCTACTAGTAGCAAGTAAAGTAGGACTTGTCCCTAAGCTGAGTGACTTAGTGTTACTTTAGGATGTGGGAGAGGTAGGATGGGCTAAAATGTTTCAGGTTAAACATTGCTAAGTTGCCCTAAATTCATAATGTTGTTGGTCTTCTCTAGCCAGATAAAATAGGTGAAAAATCATCTCTGTCCTGGTAAGACACCCGGGAGAAGTGAGAGTGTCTGGAACCTAAAAATCTTTTGCTCACTCGGCTGCCACCCCCAGTCTGCCTCGTGCCGTTGCCTTTCCCATGCAGCTTCATTACTGCTAAGCTTGCCCTGGCATGCAAAACCATTCTCTGGGGTATCGAGCCCTGTGGGATATGTAGTGGTCTCAGTCCCTGGGGAGACAAACACCCCTCCTCATTCGGCGTCACGTCCCCCCTGAGGAAAGGAGCTGTGGTGTGGCAGGAGGTGATTGAGCTGTGGGTTCCTGGGGGATCCTCTTTCAGCAAAAGGGACTGACTTCCCTTCAGTTCTGTGGATCAGAGGTTGTTACCCAAAAAGTGTCTTATTCTTCACTTGCAGAATGGTGTGAACTTCCAAGTTTGTTTGATGGATTCTTGCTGCCACTCCAGAAATGATCTCTAGATTTGTACGTTTCCTTTGTGTGAACAGGGCCATTATGTGAAAGCAAAAGCTCTTTCTGGATTGGAAAGGACTGAGGAAGCATTGAAGGAGTTTCTCTATTGTGTTGCCTTAAATCCTGAATGGAGCTCAATGAAGAAAGAAGCCCAAAAGGTATAAAATGTATTTACTGGCCACTTCTTGGCCATCATGCTGCTCTAACTCCTGCAGCTAAGTAAAATTCATGTTATTTCAGGTAACAGTAAATAGCCAAAGGATAATTTGATTCAGTAGATTCTCCAATAAACCTTATTAGCATTATGCTCTGCGAGGTGCCTCTTGGGTTTGGTTGATGCCTCAGAGGGATTCTATATTTGTGGATTCCACTGCACATCTGTACGTTTGGCCACTGGCGTCTGTAGATTACACTTGCAGTGTGTTGGCTGGATTTGAGTACACCTGGATTTTGTAGGCTCGAGGCTGCTAATCTTAGTGTCCATCAGAAACCACTTTTAAGTAGGAAGTGGCAGAGGGTTGAGGAGGGGAGCTGTATGCTGCCCCGTCCTGGAAAAATCCTGCAGTTCCTGTAGCGGTTTGTCTTACTTCCCATAAGGGACACACTTAATGCTAACCAACCATCGTCAGGTTCTCTGTGACTGTCCATACAGGCAGCTTTTTATAAAAAGAATTGGGGATTTGGCAAGGTGCTTGGTGGGGACAGGTGAGAGGTGGAACAGGCTCTATACAGCTTTTAGCTAGGAATGAAGTCTGCTTGAGGATAGAGGAGGTGGATGCAGAGCCTGAGGAGAGCTGAAACACGTCTGTTAAGTGGTTTTGATAGGAGAGCATAGTCTGAAGACTTCTGGAGGCAGGGATCTGAGGGTCAGAGTGGAGATGGGTAGGGACAGGAGAAGGACACAATAGACTGCTGTCCCGGGTGTTACTGGGGAGCAGAGGCCTTTGGGGAGGGAGGTGGGCACCAGAAGAGCACCTTGGGATGTGTCTGTGGTTGGGACTGCCGTTCAGGTTTCCTGTGGGCATTGGGGAATGCAAGATGTCCTGGCTGTTGCAAGCTTCTTGGCATCCAGAAGCTGTGAAGTTTGTGTATCTGTGTTTGTACAAACATAAATATTCATGTTGTAATTATTATTTTTTCTTTTTTTTTTTTCCCTCTCTCTAATTGACTAGATAATGTGTGAGATGTTTTTCCCAGCCTTTGAAAATGTGCATGATAGTCTAACAGCACCTTTCTCTAGTCGAACATCCCACACAAGATTGAAACCTGCATTTCTGAGTAGCATAAACACACAGGCAGCTGTGGAAGATAGCTCTGTTGCTGGGTCCTCAAAGGTAAAGTAAAAAGCCTTCAACATAAATAAACCAAAAGTACCACAGGGATCTGTCTGATCTGTGTGATAACTCTGTTTGTCTGCACGCGTGTGGGCACTTACTTTCATGGTAAGCCTGTTTTCTTCATTGCTGTTGGATCTCTTTTTGGGATGTACTCCCTCAAAAGAATTAGAGAATGAAACTTTTTCTTCAGAAAACAATGTGATGCCTTCATGTAGGGGTCGATTATATTTGTGGACTTTTTTTCCACTCAGGATTTTAGTATAACAGGATCGCAATTTCTAGAGACAGGAGCTGTAGGGGGAGAAGTGGCCCTATTTCATGCAACTGGAGAGTGGCCGCCTTTGATAGGAACTGTTCTCCCTTGCTAAGCTCATTGTAGGGGCATTGATCTATTGCTGATGTATACAACTAATAGGGAAAAAAAAACCACAAAGCAAAATTGTCTCATGCTGTATATAACTGTTCTTAATTTTTTTAGGATACTGTGTTCAGGTTAACAAAAACCTCATCCCAAGAATCTGATGTATTTAGAAGCACTGATTCTCCTGTTTCCCATCATGTTCTGGATCTCTATTTTGAAGACAACAAGAAGTCTTTGGGAGCTATTCTCTCCAGTTTACCTGGGGCTGGCTTAAAAAGAAAGCTGTCCAGTGATACGAGAGACTTACAAAGCTTGGATGTCCCCAGTAAGATTCCTAAAAAAGGTTTGTATTGAAACAAAAGTTTGGAAATCCAAACTCCCTTGCTAGAAAACCCCCTTGTTAGAAAACACATCTTCAAAGAGGAGGCTAGGCTGGGCATGGTTCCGAGTATAAAAACTCAATAACAACTAGTTACTAAGCAGGCATTCTTTAATACAGCACCGGGCAGCACTGGGGATCACTCCTCCACAAGTGCTCTACATAGTCAGCACAGCACATCCGCTCATATACAGAAAAAGTCATATATATTCATTGGACTTCTTGGAAAGGGTGGTCTTATGGTGATGAGTTCCTGGAATTCATTTACATAGTCCAAGCATGTGCTGTAAAATTAAGGTTAGGGTCTTTTCATCCTCAGGTGGTTGTCCGTAGTTTTCCTTATGTTGTCTGCTGTTGAACTTTGGGCTCCTTTTATCTATATATATTCATTGAATTAGCTTATCAGTCTTTTGGCATTAGCTTAAATTAGTTCTTTAGTACTTATCTCAGCACAAATGTCCTGAGTTTCTGTTTTCAGTGGTATACTCAGGAAGTCTAATGAGCTTACTCAGAGTCTGCTTAATCTTTTCAGACAAGAAGTTACATTTCAAAATATCCTATCATCCGCTCTGCTCAGCAAATAACTAAAACATAGAGGAGAACAAAGATAAAAATAAAGCAAAAATAATTCAAATAAAACTTTTAGTATCACAGTAAAGTCCTATTCAGGGGTTGTCAATGATTCAGCCCTTTCAGTGTTGTGGTTTAGAAAGGGGATTTCTTTTGCACGTACTGAAAAATTATAAACTACTTTTCTCCCTTTTTATAGTTTTCAATGAAACATTCCCTGTGGGTATTGGAATAATATTTTGTCTGGTGTATCTGTTTTCTGCTATAACAGCCTGTTTACCTTACTTCAGAGCAGTTGCAATTTATTCAATGAACACTGTAGTTTTCTTTCTCAAATGGGCGATTTCCCTTGTGTAATTCACTAACAAACAGTTTAGTCTTTGTATTGCTGGTGTTATTTCCCTTTCTAGGTCTCAGAGGTATAGCTAAACTTCATTGTCTTTCTATATGAAGGAAAGATGCAGTAAGCCTGGAAACTAATCTTTAACTGGCATCAGAAACAGTCACATGCAACTTTACATGAAATTTTCCAGGCTAACAAAGAAGCCTTTTGAAGGGTGATAAGCCCCCCTCCCCACCCCCAGTTTTTAGTCACTTGATAGCTGTGCTTACAATTGGTATGCTTCTCAAGCTTCTAACAAAGACCTCCAAAGTGGTTTTAGTACCCTGGGATAAAAATGCTGAAGGCAATATATTGCACTGAGTAGTGAAATAGTTGTTTAAAAGAGGCTTTGAAAATGCTGCTATATTAGTGTGCATTTCTTTTCTCTTTAACAAAAAACTAAACCAAACAAAAAAACAACAAAACCCAAACCCCAAAAGTGAAACACACACACACACACACCCCCAACCACCCAAAAAAACCCCGACAACACCTTCTTGACAAATCTGACTTCTGCCTTTCTGATCACATTGCTGGAAGGGGAAAAACCCTGTACTTGTCTGTGAACTGCAGCCTCAGTAAATAGATTGTGAAATCTGACCGGCCTGTATCTTCACAACAAAGGCCAGAGATCGCGTTTTACTCATAACCATTAATTTCTGGTCTGTGCTAGATCCCAGTGCCGTGTCACTATTTGCAGAATTAACACGGTTAGGTTCTGCCTGTTACTAAATGCTAACATGCGAGATGTAGGTTAGAGATAACGCTGTTTTTCTTTGTAGGCCACACAACACTGGTGCCCTCTCTCCTATCCTGTCTGTGCTCGAGATAAACCAGATGCTGAGCATAAGTTATCGTTTAACAAAACATCCTAGTGTTTTAACTTAAAAACCTGAGGGTTTGTGTGTTTGGGGTTGTTTGGGTTTTTATTTTGTTTTTTTTTTTGTTTTGTTTTGGTTTTTTGTTTAAACTGTCAAGAATATGGTTAATAAAAAGGATGTGGAGGCAGCATACAGGGCTTTGTTGCAACTCATCACTGAGCAACAGAGATGCAGATAATAAAGTTGCAGAATCTGCTTGTATAAATGTCATTAAAAGCTCAAGCTGATAAATCTTGAGTTTAAATGTTGCTGCTGTGAAGACTGAAGCCCATACTCTTTTAAGTGTGTCAGGGATATGTAGTACCTCCATAAAAACCCAGGGTGGGCAGAATTTTAAGTGAAGAGTTTTGTCTCTGTGTTTGTAGAGTTCTGAGCTAGTGAAATCAGTATTAGCTAATGCAACTCCAGTAGTCCTTAAACTTTAAGCTGTCTGAAAGATGGGATTTCTACAGCAGCCTAGTCTAGAAGAACATAAGCTTTTTATACTTGTAAGAAAAATTACCCCTGCTGAGAAATCTATAATAAACACTGATGAAATAGTTTGGCTGTGTGTAAACAAATTAAATTCTGGACTTAATGTACTTTAAAACATCTGGCCTGGCTGATGTGGGAGTGGTGATGGTGGTGGGAAAGCAATAGCAGAGTACTTCTTAAAAAAAAAAAAAAAAAATTCAAAACAACAACAATCCAAACCCAAACAAACAAAAAACCACACACACACAAACCCCCCACAACTAACTCAACCAAAAAAAAAAAGTCCAACAAAACACCACCACCACCCAAAAAAAAAAAAAACCCAAACCTGAAAAATACCCCAAAACAAACAAAATACCTCCCACAAAACCAAACCAAAAAAAATCCAGCCACTTTTGGAGAAGCAAATCACAGGTATTCAGCTCTAATGTGGTTTCTCTGGTCATAGACATCATCCTCTGCTCTGCAAAAGATTTCCTGCCAAGAAGCCTAAAATTTAGATGGAAAATGTTTATTTGGAACAAAACTTAAAATAAGACATAAATTAGGTTCCTTATGGAAAAACAACTTAAACTAGCATCTGAAATGGCAGTAATACTTCAGTACTTACTATAATCATCTTCTTATCTACCTAGATGCAGATGTTTTACCTGAAAACACCACCGTCTCTTCAAGTGAAATACCAACAACTCTGGTGGATGCATCGGACTTCGAGTGTTCCCTCTGCATGAGGTACAACTGCATTGACCTGGGATTAAGATTAGAAAGCCTTTCTAGCTTCTGAAAAAAGTTTTCATGGTGTCAGAAGGAAAACCTGCCAGAGAATGTCTAAATCATTACTCTGTTCCTTTTTCTTAAACCTTGCATCTGGTAAATCTTTACAGATGTGTTTTGCTCTGTTATTGGTTTCCTCCATAATGGTTTTCTCCATTGTTTACCATTTCTAAAAATGAAAACCTTTTTTATATTGTTAGATAAAACTGTCACCTGTGATTTCTATAAAAGCAGGAAAGGAAGAGGTGGCTGGACCTAGTCACTCCTTCCCACAGTCTGGGAATCTGCACTGTTTCTGTTGGCAGCTTAGCTTCTTTGTTCCATGTTTTCGTGTTCAGGTTGTTCTACGAACCTGTTACCACTCCCTGTGGACACACCTTTTGCCTCAAATGCCTTGAGCGTTGCCTTGACCATAATCCATATTGCCCACTCTGCAAAGAAAAGCTGTCGGAAGTAAGTATGTCCTTGCCTAATGAACAAAAAAAATACAAAGCTGTGTTCTACTGAAAGCACGTACTGGGGGATTTTTCTGTGCTCTACAACACAGTAGTACCCTCAGCATCAAGCTGTGCACAGACCTCGTTTGCTCCAGAGTATACTTTGCCATTCCTTAGAAGACACGCGTGGTTTGCTGGCGCTGAAAGGAATTGATGGTTCCAGTGTCGCGTCAGGCTCGTGCCTGGGGAGTCCCAACCACAGCCCTATTCCTGCCACCTCTGCAGTCCATATCTCTTATCTGTGGTGAACGAGGAATGGTCATTCCTCGGCCAGAGCTTCTGCTCCAGCAGACATAACGTGTCTCATGTGTAGTACTTCTTGGGGAACAGCAACCTGGCAGCTCTAGGTGAAAATAATATACATATCTTCTGCAAAAGTGAGGAGAGACTGCCTTTTCCTGGTGGTAGTGCAACTTCTGCCAAAAAAAAAGGGCGCGGGGTTACAGTTAAAGGGGCACTGGATTGAATTTTGGATCCTAAATTAGAAGTTTTGATACCTGAAGGCTGGAAAGGAAGAGGAATCAGTACAGCCCTGAACTGAGATGCTGTTCGGCCTTAGAAAAGGGGATAGGCTGGGAGGAAGAGATGTTACCTGACTTCTTGTTATCAGACTTAGGAGTTGACTCTTCCTTGCAGTTTCTGGCAAGCAGAACTTACAAGAAGACCGTCCTTACAGAAGAACTGATAGTCCGTTACTTGCCAGAGGAATTATCTGAAAGGAAGAAAGTTTATGAGGAAGAAATGAAGGAATTGTCAAAGTAGGCTCTCATTTTACTACTGACAGCTGTTACAAAAATGTATTTTTAATCTAAATTACTTGAAGAAGCTTCCTTTGATTATGAAAATGCAAAAAACGAATGAATTTGTAAATGAACCTGCCAGATGTTGTATATTTTCGACGTGTTTGTTGCAGATAAACAAGAAACAATATGTTTGGAGGGTAGAGAGGCACAACAGTATTCCTAAAATAAAGATAATTGCTTTTTCCTCTGAAACAATATAATAGCTTTAAAAGTTATAACGGAGATTTTCTAGGAGTAGAAGTCCACTCATAAATGGGTTATACTTTAGGTCAGGAGAAGTTCAAGGGTTCAGTGTTGTCAGTAACTTGTGGATCTTGCGCTGCAACTCAGCTAAAAAGAAAAATAAAACGTGCAATTAAGCCTTAAAAAATAGTATAAGGATTAGTGGGCTTCTTCAAAATTAAATGGCTTTACTAAGCTTGGAAATTCTATACTGCCATGCTTTGAATGTGGTTAGTTCTTAGGTACTGCATTACTATAAAAAGTTACCACCAAAATCTTAGTACTTGTATTTAAGTATTGATATCCACACATTTGCGAAATTGGCTACGGATTCCTGACTTTTCCTTTATGAAAGTAGATTAGAGGGATTATTTGTTTAATGTACTAGCAGAAAGAGTCCTGAAATATGTTTGTCTTGTAAAAATGACAAACTTTGACCAGGTACACGTTTACAAAGAATGAGTCTAGAGAAAACACTTGACTCAGTGTCCTATTAAGGCCTTATGCTGAATATAGTAGTACCCAGAAAAGCTGAACTTTTTTTTTTTTTACAATTATCTTGCAGTTTGAATAAAGACGTTCCCATCTTCGTATGTACCATGGCCTTCCCTACCATCCCTTGCCCACTCCATGTCTTTGAACCTCGATATCGACTAATGATAAGAAGATGCATGGAAACTGGTACCAAGCAGTTTGGCATGTGTTTAGCTGACGAATTAAAAGGGTAAGGAGATGAGCTGACAGTGTGCTGTTGTTGCAGAGGAAGTTGCGATGCTAATGGAGTACTACAGCATAGTATACTTGTCTCCCCAAAGCACTGCAGTTCCTTCCAGTCCTGTATAGACCAATACAGGAGTGGCTGGCTTTTAATTTTGTATATTAAACATTCCTTTTGACACAAAGATGTAATTTTTATTGCTCTCCTGTTGGATGGATAACAAGAATATGACTCATCCTGCTACTACACGATCCAAAAATAGCACTGAATTGTGTGGTTGGAAAGCTTTATAGCCTTTTTGTTCTAGTGAAAGCTGACTGTCTGGATGAGGTTGCTCCTCTGTATGCTGTTTTGAAAAACAAAAATTATATTTTAAAAAAATCTAAACCTTACATAGCTTTCCTGCATAGGTGGTATCATTTGAGTGAGACAAAGTATACCCTTGGCTGAGAAGCTTGTTCTGCTGCTGAGCATTGAATTTTGATGTTTGTCTTCACTGCTGTGTTGCAATGTCTATAAACTATCTGCAGTGATTGTGTTACATTGTTGTTCTATATGATCTTGCCTTTAATTCATTTTTGTGAATTCTAACACTGATGTGTTTCCAGCTCCCTAGGCAGAGACTGAATACTAATCATTAGATGAAAACCTTCAGGTTTTTAAATTGTTTATAGATAATAGATTTAGGGTGAAGGGGATAAAAAGATGCTTTTGGAAAAAGATGAGGTGGTCTTAAGAAAGGTCTACCTTATGAGATGTAATAGCTTCTGACTCCAGAAGATGCATTGGAGTGATGCAGACTATAGGATGGATGACCAGTGTGGGAATTTTTAGGGGCACATTAGACAGGTATCCTCAGGAGGAGCATTTTTGTTAGGTGATCACCCCTGGAGCTGAGAGGAGGGCAGTCATACCGGGGCTTAGCAGCCTTTCCTTGGTCAGTTCAGGGTTGTTTTCCTCCCAGACGGTAAGGTGGCAGTAAGAATACAGGACACGCTGCAGCTTCCAGTTGTCTGGCCGTGCTTCCTGCCATTCGGCATGCTGTCAGTGCTGCGCTCAGTGGAGTTCAGGCTCCGGCAGCAGTTAATGCTCACCATCCTTTCCAGGCCTGTTACCAATTTTCTGGAAGCGAGGGCTTGTAAGAGTGAGGACAAAACAACCCTAGCACATCAGTGGCAACTCCCTTTGCATCCGTGAAGGCTTATGGAAGAGCCAAACTTACTTGCAGTCAGGTCTAATACAGAGAGCCAAGCAGTTACAGTCCCAAAATCACAAGAATTGATTTATTGGGTAGGTCATAAAGGGTATTTTAAAATGCAACCAGTATGGTTAGATTTTTGTGTTCTGTCTGTTTTGAGTTACTGAAATAATTAAACATTTTAAGCATGGTAACTTCCACTTAAAACAAACACTGAAGCGCAGGAAGCCTTCATCTGTAGACACCTGGCCCGGTGTTGTAGCTTCTTACGCCAGCAAAGAAGTTCTTTTGTTTACTCAAAATTGCAAAATCAACTGGAAATAGAAAAAGTGGGGAAACTTGTTTTGCCTCATCTGCTAAGACATGGATATGGAAGGCTGAGATTCATACCTCCCTTGAAAAACACAGTGACAAGACATGTTCAGTTTATTACCTTCCTATGTTTTATTTCTACATTAAGTTAAAACTGGAAGAAGAATTGTTTATGTGTCCGTATGCTTTATAGCCATCTCCAGGTACTTTCTTGTCTCTCTTTGATAAAGTCACTTTCAATCCAAAAGTAACTTCTCAAAGAATGACACCCCAACCCCCCACACCCCCTCCGCCTGCATCGCTTACACATTTATTTCCAAACTTTGTATGAATGTCACTAAAATCCCTAATTAAAAAAAAGTCATGTAGCTGTTGAAATAGGTTGTCTAATATAGCTATAATAAACTCACTTGTAATCCAGCTGTTAGAGCACCAGGGCTTAATTGTGTGCAGCTGTACTCCTCTTGCTCTTCCTCAGATTTTTCTGTGCAACGAGTGGGAGAGAATGGTTGTTCACAGCAGTCAGCTTTTTTTTTTTTTTCCTCCTTTTTCCTTCCCCCATTCCCCCCAAACTCATGTGCTCTGGTAGAGTAGAAACAGGAGTCATTTCTCTGCTGTTTCTTCACCACTCTGATGTAAGAAATGGCCAAACCCTGGTAAAACAAGAGTTTCCCTGGTGAAACATATATGAGACCCTGCAGGGATTTGTTGCTTTGAGATGGGACTAGGTATGTAGTGCATTCTCTTGGTGAGCAGTAGGTTGAGGTGCAGAATTTCAAATGCTGGCAGATCAACATATTGTGGTGAAGAGTCATTGTAAAATCAGCCTCTCTAGTGAACTCACTACAGCACAAGTTTAGAGTAGGTAAGCCTGATAATTTTAAGTAAAAATTTGTTGCATGCTTGTTTCCGGGATGTGATTAAAACCTGTACCTACTTTAAACATAACAAATACAAATGGCCTTTTATAAAGGGGGTATTTGGGGAGTTTGGGTTTCGGTTTGGTTTTGTGGTTTTTGGTTTTGGTGGGGTTTTTTTTTTTGGTTGGTTGGGCTTTTTTGAGGTTGTTTTTTGGGGGGGTTTGGTTTGGGGTTTTTTTGGTGGGGGGTTTTTTGGTTTTGTTTGTTTGGTCTTTTTTTGGAACTTAAAACAAGTGCAAGAAAAATCCTTGCTATATAGAAGCCTTTTCCTTCTAAAGCCTGTAATCCTCTACTTACACCTC
>KL256423.1:0-19591 GCA_000699545.1 Podiceps cristatus
GGTGATTACAATAAAAACTACCAACTCTATAGGTCAAACTACAGGTAAAATGCAAAAAAACTTTTGTTTTTTCCAGACAACCCATTGCTGGAGCTGCCACAGAGATTAGTGAGTTGTCTCTTGGAAAGAGCCCATGTGATTCTGAGGAGAGGGGGGTGGTTAACTGTAACACAGTGCTTCTTTTGATATGCGACTCACACAATGAAAAGTTTTCCTAGGGAGAATATTTTCTGCCTTGATTTTTTTTTGCATTTCACTTACATGCTTTCTAGTAGATCTTTATATGGCTGGTTTTCAGCTTAGAGTGCAGAGGATACATTGATTAAAAAATATTAAATGTTTTCAGTAAATAGCAACAACTTTCCCACCCCTTTTATTATATCTTTTTTAAAAAAAATACTTCATCTGCTAAAGGTGGAAAACCTCACAGCAGCACAAAATTGGGGGAAGTCTAAGTAACACACTACATGTGAACCACAACACATCCAGTTCAGCGAAAAGACGGTGAGGGGAAGATACATGTAGTTCTTGTTAGGACCAGTGAGGTTTCATGAATCAGCCAAGATATTGACAGTCCATTGAATACTTTAAGTAAAAAGGGCTTTAAAATGAAAATGAGACAATCTTTTGTTTTCCTGTTCATATATTTCTTAAATTCAGTCATTTCTATTATAGATTTAAATGCAGTTTTAGACAAAGTTATTTTCATATGTTAAGAAAATTTGAAATACAAAGGTTATTTCCTCTATTGAATCTATAATCTGTAGTTTTAACAGTAATAAGGGCAGGAGAATTGTGTTCAGAAGTACAGCATTTTGTCCATTTTTAAGGAACAGCAGCATACTGTAAAGCAGATAGGACCACTCTGGTTTTGACATAGCTTTACACTTTCCAAGAGCAGTAAGACATGTTCATGGCAATGATTTATTTTTCACTTGTTATCTGCTAAGCTGTTAGTTCTTTACTTATGAGAAATTTGAAAAGATCACTAGGAGGAGACTGTGTTTATACAAGTAAAGGCCAGATGCAACAATTTCTTGTTTGGGTCTGGCCACACGAGGCTGTCCATATGGAGGTGGAACAAGCCTAAGACTCAGCTTTCCAAAGGGATTTAGAACAGTCCATGCCATCCTTCTTCCTTGTATCCAGTGATGACCATGTTAGCCTAAACTTTGTTAACATATAAAGTAAAAAATACTAGATTATATCCTGTGTCACATCCTCTGTCTTTTGACATTGCAAGACAGACAGCAGTTTTGGGGAGGGAAGGTGGTAGAGGAGTGTTTGAAATAAGCTGTATAGAAATGTAGGGGCATAGTCTGAGCCTAATCCCATTGTCATCGTACGAAAGCTGCTAGGAGCTTGGATCTGCTAGTTAATATTCAATATAATATTTATTTATTTAGACTTTGGATCTTAGCTATTCATTTAATATTCAGTATGTCTTTCTGTTTCTTAAATTCACATCCTTAATGAGGGAACCTGCCAGACTAAAGAGGATGTGAAGAGCTTCAGTGATACTGCAGAACAGTTGTGACAGCTGAGAGATAGGAAAAGACAGGTTGATTCAATGTGTAAAACAAAGGAAGAAAAAAGATAACAAAGAAAAGAAAGAATTTGATGCCTCGTCTTCCAAAGCTTGATTTATGCAGCAGCTCATTTATTTGTTCTTTTTCTTGTTTTAAATAAAAAGTGAAAAGCCAATCATTTATCCATGAAAAAAACATGGTGTTATTGTTTGATTAATAGCTCATACTGATGTTAGAAGATGCCTAATTATGCATCAATGTTTGCCTCATTATGTAGAGGAACATCATCATAGCAGATTAGTCTATGAACAGGGAATGGTTTCCTTTTTGATAATTAATTCTCATGCTGCAAAGTATATAACCCAAACAGCAGTCTAGTTCTTTCACTATAAGATTTCTATACACCTAATTTTGGAAGCAGTTTGTTGCCAATAATGAAAGGAGGAAAAAAAAAAAAAAAAAGAAAAGAAAAGAAAAAAGACATCTGACGCCTGAACTAATCTCAGAAACAGGGCTCAAACAGATTGCTTTTCTTTGCCAGTAGGCTGTCACAGAATTCCATGGACTGCAGCTTTCTGAAAACGTCTTCAGCAATATTAACTCCATCTTCGTTCACTGCACTCCTTGGCATAGCAATGACTGCAAAGGTTACACCAAGAACATGGCTGACTTTTGCAAATAAATGAGTGAAACAATTTTGAGAACTAGAATTCTAGCTTAGTAAAGGCAGAGACTTCTTAGTATTGAAGTTTCAGAAGGCATTTATTTCTACTCTAGGCAAAGTTGAGAAAGAGAAAACTCTTGAAATAACTTAGAAAATAAAATGGATAATTGAATGCAGCAATCAAGAGAAAGAACTGGATACTTGCTTCAACAGTAACCGTTCTTGTAGCTTACAAAGGCCTGCATTCCCACTGTAAAAAGACTAGTAATGCCAGGTGCTGTCTTGTAGGAAACAAAATTCAGGAGATGCAAAGGATATTTAAAAGTTTATTGCTCCATACTTAGTTCTAGCCTTTGCACTACTAGGCATTTAAGGCCTCTTTCACTGGGTTAGAGAAACCTTGTTGAGTACCTTCATGTTTTATCCTGCTGCAGTATGTAGAGCTTAGGTAAATTCATCACTCCACAGTAAAGACTTGATGCCTCGGAACTCCAATGACTATGTCAGAGAGGGCATTTTTAAAAACAAAAAAGTCAATACAAAAATTGGAAGACGAGCAACTTCTTGATATAGTATCAAACTTCAAGGAGAATAAGGTATTGCCCAAACTCTTTTGTATTTTGAAATCTCAGTTTCAAAGCATATTTCAAGCACTTCTTATTTACAAGAACAAACCCATGCACTCGGAAAAAGCACCAACTGAATTCTTGAGGAAAAGGATTTATTACAGGCTGTGTTTAGGTCACTTATTTATTACAGCCATAAATTCAGATACCAAAACCTTTTTTTTTTTTTTCCCATAAATTCTGTCATGATTAGAAAAATATATATTTGGATACAGAAAAGAAAAATAAAAACAACCTTCTGTTTGCTGTTATAGCACAGTACTATACTAGAACACACAGTACTGGAGTACGCAGTGCTACGTGGTTAGTGCCGTAGCTGCGGGCTGGTTATGAGTACCTAAGGATCTATGCTGAGAACTCTCCTGTTCAATATCTTCATCAATGACCTGGAGGAGGAGGAGCTAACCCAGGATGGTTAGCACATAGAATGGACAAGAACTACAGATGTGTAGCATCTTCACTTAGGCAGAAAATTATTCAAATATTCCACTAGGAAATGTCCATATTCCAATGTCTTTTGGTTAGTGGAGCCTAAGGTTTACAAGAAGTTATAACATCAGTAGAATTACTCTGGGAAATAAACGTTCAGTGTAGGGAGCTGTACCAGAATTTGATGCTACATAAAAAGTAATTACACGAGTTGGCAACTTCTGTTTTCCCCCTTTCCAAGAGGTAACTTTCCAGTGTTACTGTCCTCTGCAAATATAAGGTCAGTGCCATCCTTGCAGCAGTGTTTTGCCAGTTCTCCAGTACAATCTGTCCTTGTCATTCGAGAGGTTAAAAAGCGCTATATGAGAGAAAACTGTTCTCTGAAGACAGCACCTACTGTAAAATTCAGTGATATATTTTACAGGAAGAACTAAAAATATGTCAAAGATAGTTTCAGGCAAAACAGAGAAAATGTCAGTGTAAAGACAGGTGTCAAAGTCCGTAAGACTGTTTACAGTGTTAGAAATATGTTCCAATAAAAAGTCTTGCTTGACAGGTCATCATTTACAATTTTTAACAATTAATATTGTCAGGGTGCAAAAGTGTGACTCTGAAACAAGAGGATGGCATTTGTGAGCAATGTATTGATCTCAAGGAAAGTTACGCTTTGCTGGATTCACTTCAAAACAACATTCTTGTAATTGGCCTTGCAACCTGGAGGAAACCTCACAACATGTTTTCCTTGGGGACAAGTTACTGTATAAATACCTGGGCAGTAAACAGACCTGTTAAAAAGAATCAAATTTTAATGTGGCAAGGTCACCCTTTTGACAGTTCTGTACTACATAATTATATCCAGAGAATGATCTGTAAAGGCAGCTGTAGATTTATTTATTATCTTACCATATAATTATCAGTTTCCCTGATAACTAATCCAGTTGCCCAGATTCTTGTTTGAGCTGTAGCTACAGTTACATCTGTTGCATGAGTGGTGTAAGAAAATGCCAAAGCAAGTGCATCCATCCACCGCAAAGCATTTATTGTAAAGAAATTGTCCATAAAAAAAGCCTTTGCAACCTCTTCTGCCTGCCTTCTCAACACCCCAGTGCGCAGTATGTCTCTGAGCATGCTTGTGTGGGTCACGTGGGGTCCAGGACTACCAAGGCGATATGGGAAACAAATTCTTCCCAGTTGGGTTGAACTTTATTCCATGAGCCGTGCTCCTGCAGCGATGAAGCTATTCCAGGGAGTGAAATGTTCCGCTAACTGCCATTCAACATGAGTTGTATGGTTTCTTTTCACCCTTAAGGTCGGGCACTGGACTTTTAGTGCTCTCAACCCATGCAGTTAGCAGGAGGACAAGCAGAGAGGAAAGCAGTTTTCGGTTCCTGTTTACACAAACAGAACTCTCTCCTGTTTAATCTGCTGTGTCATTACTTGGGTTCAGTTTCTTGATCCTGTTCCAGTTCAGGTGAGAATTATGTTTGCCTTGCAACAAAAATAATTTCCTGCTAATTAATTTTTACTTCCCGTTTAAGACTGCTTTGCTGTATATTCTTAACCAACTTCCTCATCCAGCATAAGGGGGTTGCATTTTATAACGTGTCATTCCTTTGGTGAGCAAAATTATTCCTACACATATTATAGCTGGCAAAGCATTTGGATACAACCAGTGGAACAGAGCTATAAAAATAATATATTTTTTTCAAAGCTTTTTGCATAGGAAATACAATACTGGGGCAATAGTCAGAAATAGGTATGGGCATCTATATGAAGTAGCAGGTCATAGCCTTTCTTCTGGCAGTTCCAAAACCCTTGTCTGAACAGGGACACCAAAGGGATGTGAACAACCTTAATATGCAAAAGATAATTTCTTTAAAATTAGGCACAAAGAAAATACAAATAAATACTAAGTGTCTTTATCCTAAATATTTTAGTCAAAAAGACCTTTTACTTTTGGGGGGATATATTCAATTGTCATGGTTGCAAAAGATAGGCCAAAAAGCAGTGGTAGATAAAAGGGGTTTTTAAAATTTCCTTAATTTTGTGTACTAAGCATATAAGATCAAACAATAAGGAGTAAGTCCTTAAGTTCTTTTTGCCTCAATTTTAAGGTATAAAATACATTGAGCATCGATTAATTCCTGGAAGAATTGAACTATGACATGTAAAATGTGATTTTGGTAATTTTGTTGCTTTGGAGGCTTTCAGAAGATAAATAATTATTAGATCTTACAGTCTTTGGGTAAAAGGTAGCCCCACCTTTCTTCCAGCTGGAGAGCCTTTCTCAGAGCTAGACTGATACAAACAGCAAATGAAGTCGAGTCAGCTCTCAGCTGTGGAAAAGACATGAGTATCATACTACAACACCAGGGAGGATATCAACAGCTCTCTCGTACAACTGGCAGTTGGAGTAAATCCATAAAAACAAATAACCATTTTTCATTTTTTCCTTATGAAAAGGGAAAGTTCAGAGCCATGCCAGCACTGCCAGCAGACTAGCAAGCCAGACCTACCTGCTCACGGGGTGGTCTAACATACTATGCCAAATTACTGCAACCTAAAGATAAAGTGCTTTGCTCCTTTTCCTGTTTGCAAAATCTGGAATGGAAAAGTACCTCAAGAGTTTAATGATCTGTGGCATCTGCATAAGAAGTCACTACACCTCATATCTGAGTCACCTCCTGTGTGCATTCAGTTACATGAACACTCGCCTTGGTGACAAAGAGGCCCTAGGTGCTTCTGTGCTGGCAGCAGAACGACTGTGATAACGGTCCCAATTACGTGGGCTCGGAGAAGGGAATAAAGAGATACCAGGATCTCTGCATGTCTCTATTGACTGGAGCTATAGTCTGAGAAGGTCTCAGCAAACCTAGCTAGCCTGACAGATCCTGCCGTCCCAGCCACTCCTTTATGACTATATGAAAGCCCGTACACTACAAAATAGATTCATTCGGAGTTTATCTTAAGTCTATCATGAATGAAATCAAGCTAAGCTATGTATTCATCTGCCCTGTTCAGCCTCCTGCTCTCAGTAATGCTGACCTTTCGAGGCTGTAGCAAAAAAAATGTGTGTTTACTGTCGAGTTCAGAGGTTCTTTCAACTTCAACAGGCTGTAGTTGAAACTCAACATCAAAATGAAGGTGCTGTCTGGAAGTTTATATTCATTGATGTGCAACTGATGAACAGAACTCTTGCACATTCAGGATACTCTCCACAGCCTTGTAGTATGTTATCCAAGGACTTTGCCTCATTATTAACATCAGAAAAAGAGTCTGCATTTTAGCTTGCCCCGAGCCAGCTAACCCAAACATCACAGCCAGGAGAACAAGTTTCCAAGTGATTGGCACAAATGTCTCTCCACACAGTGCTACTTCCAGATCAGCAGCGACTACATAGCTTTTCTTAAGTGATCTTATCCTTAGGTGTGCAAAACTATTTGGAAAGAATGGGTTGTCTAGTGCTCAAATGAGATTGTTGTTGGCCAGTTGCTTTATACCAAGCAGTTACAAATTTTGCTCTTATTTATCAGTCTGTGTCAGATTTAACCAGATCCAACAGTTTTCACAGTACCTGTCTGCTTCTGGAACTTATTTTAGTCTGGCATGGCTATGGATCAGATGCTAAAGTCTGTCTGGCAGAAAACCTCCCCATCCTTCCTCCAGGATTACTCAGTCAGGACTAATTAGGAGTAAAAGGCTTTGGATCTGGGTATTTGAAGAGAAGAATACTATCGTGCTCTTCTAAGTGAAAGATAAGACACAATGGAAGATAACCAAAAGACTGGGCAGGCATTGGAAATGGCAGTCAACTAGAATGGGTGACCAACTAGAAAAAGGTGCTACTTGCATCTTTGAGAGAGATAAAGAAGTGGATCCAGTAACTGCAGACCAACAAGCTTAGCGCCTGGAAGGATCATGAAGTACATCACCTTGTTGGGGGGTGCCTAGCCATCTGCAAATACATGAAGGACAAGAAAATTATATAGGATGGTCATCACATATTTACCAGCTGCAAATTGTGTTTGAACAGTCTGGTTGCCTTTTATGATGATAGTGGTCGAGGGAAGGGTGATGGATGGAACTTGCCTTGACTTTAAGAATTTTTAGTCCCTGTAAGTTTTCACTGTTGACAGAGGAAGCATGTGCTATACAAAAAGACTGTTAGATGGGATGGGTCAATGGTCTCAAAGGGTAATTAATCAAGGGCTTGATGTCTGTTTGGCAGAATATCTTAGGTAAGTACTGGGGGCAATGTTCGTCAATATTTTCACCAATAACCTGGATGATGAGACAGCAAGCCCTTAGCAAATCTGTGGTTGATAATAAAATGGAGAAGGGGGTTGACACATCAAATAGTATAGTGTTAGTCCAGGGAAGCTCTAGGATTAGGCAAAATAAGTCTCCTGAAGTTCATCAAAGTGTGCTAAATCCTGCACCTAGGTGAATAACCCTGTGTACCAGTAAAAATGCAAATTGTCTGGCTGGTGTGCTGTGAAGGACCTGCAGATGTCACAATGGATACCAGGGGAATAAGAGAAAGTAGTGGCCTTTAATCACTAGGAATGCAAATTAGATTGGGCTGTGTTAGGATAAGAGTGAGCAGCTAAAATGAAATTATGCTTTCTATGATGTTGATGCTCCATACACCTGTAATTCTGCATCCAATTTTGGTCTCTGTGGTTCAAGAAGGACGACAAAAGCTGGAGTCAGTTTAGCAGAGGACTAGCAAGACTGTCATGGGCCAAAAGTATGTGACCTTTGAGAAGAGGCTGAGCAACCTGGGCTTGTTTAGTCTGGCAAAACAGCAGCTAAGTGATGATCTAATAGCTGTCCACAGCAGCTTGAATGGGAATTGCACAGATGGCAGAACCAAATTCCTTCCAGTACTGGCAGATGGTACCGTAAGATGCAGCTTGGAAGATGCAGTTTGGACTGAAGTTACTCACTAGAAGGGTGGTGCAGCAGTGGATTAGCTTACCCAGAGGTGTAACCAGGGAAATTGTCCCTTTTGGAGTCTTCCACTTGGCTAGAAGAAATGGCAGCTGACCTGGTCAGCCTTTGCAACATTCCTGTGTCCAACCAGCATTTCCAGCTAACCCTTCTGCAAGTAAGAAACTTGAAGGGAAACTGGAAGAAAGATAGGTGATGTACCCAAATTCATGGGCTTACCTTGTATGCTCTCTTCAGACTGACTTGCTTTTATGGTAGCACATATACAGGCAGTGAAAGTAACAATAATGGCAATGCACAGGAGAGGGCTGTCTTGTTAATTACAGCAGAGAACAATAAATGAATAATCATAGGCCACTACGTTTCCTTTATGTATTTTCTGTCAAGCTTAAGACTTAAACTAGACAGAAGCATTTCAGTCATTAAAAGATTAAGCTGAGGTATTCCAGGAAAAGTGTATGCTCAAGGCCTCAGGAAAGGAATGGAGGGTATCCTTGCTAGTTTTACCTGGGAAGATATTCCCATCTTGCAGGAAAGGATACAAAGTGAAGGATGTCCTTTTCACAGTGAGCCATGGATGTTGCATAAATGTACTTGCAGATTTTTTCTGTGCATATTGGGCACAAAGCTCTCTGCTGTTGGCTGAAGAGAAAAAAGATTGAGAAAAATCTTCTTGAGCTGGCCTCATTATGCACGTCAAAACAGTCATTTGACCGCTTTAATTTTCACCGGCAGAAATAGTCGCTCGCATATTATTTTACTGACCTAAGATCACAGCTGCTATTGTTTTGGCCATGTTGCTTTCTCCCGTATGCCTGTGCTGAGGTAATAGGAGAGGCCACCATATGTTTTCTGCTGCTGTAAGGGTTTTTTGAACTATTTTTATATGGTTCATGTTGGAAATGGCAGAACAGCTCAAATTGCATACTTCTCAGTCAAAGTTAAAAAGAAACAGATTCAGTTAAGATTGTTTATCGGGGCATTTAGCAGGCTCTGTTGCTGTTCTTAGTTATTTGATAATGTACAGGTCAATGATGCTGTAACAGAAGTTGTCGGTATTTTGGGGCTGAAACTGGAGGTGCTACAGAGTTGCAGGGGGTAAACTGTGTTACTGGCACAGATTCTAGAAAAGGCTTTATTTTCTTTGTTTTCCTTCCTCTTTCATGGTCCGTGCTGCAGTGAAGCAAGTCCCAAAGACCAACTCCAACTTTCATATCATATTTAAGTCTCTCTTAACACCTTCTCAATAACCTTGGAGGAACATTGCTTGTCATACAGCATGTGGTGCCAGGGAGTACCACTGTGATAATGAAACATTCCCTGTATGCATCCCAACAGGAGAAAAGAATTGCAGTTCTGCATTTTACTACTATGATTTATTTTTTTTTCATGACAAAGGCAGAGCCTTGTTTTCCAGTTTCTTTTTGGAATTTTTAATTACTACCACCAGGCAATTGTGTCTCTGCTATTCTTTTAGGAAAACTTCTCCAGACTTTACACGAAGACAGAGAAGGCCTACACAAAACAATTAGAATGGGGAATTTGTTTACAGACTATCGCTAGAAGAGACATAGTGTTTCCCTTATCATCACTTGTCACAGCGGTGACAGCCTGTAAACCTCCTGCCTGTACATTATTCTTTATTTGTCAATGCCTGTGCCAACTCCTGCCCTGGCAAGTGCCTGGCACGTGTCAAACATATGATTCATGGGTTCATTTGATCAACACTGTGAAGAAAAGAATGATGTATTTTCTTTTAAATTACAAATTAGACATTTAGTCCCCATATCTAGTGACAGGGGCTTTGGCTTCTTTATATTCAAAGTGTACCATTTATAGCTCACTGTAGAATTTAAATACCGGCTTCTCTCTCATGCCTACCTCTGAAAGTGAAATTTATATAATATTGCAGCATGTAAATGAAACCATCCTACCTCCCTGTTTTATTGTCATGGCAAGCTCACTTGAACTCTTTCCTTTGGTAACATATGGGCAAAATGCATTGTCCTCTGGACATTTAAAGGCCTTTTTATTACAGGTTGCTTTCTACTTTACACACCACATTATAATTTCTTTCAGAGAATTTCTTTAGAATTACAGTTTTGCTCTGACATTGATTGATGCATGTTTACTTGGGCACTTGAGTTTACTTGCTTCTAAATGTATATGTGTAATATATAGGTTTTGTGTGTAAGGGGATAATCTTAGCAACACAATAATTGGGAACTGTGAGAAAATGCAGTTGTACTATAGGAAATAAAATATCATTTGGTTTTCTGTGAAGGCAATTTATGGAGTTCTGTGGCAAAGGGCAGTTAATTTTGGTATTTTGGGGAAAAGACAAGGTTAGAATCATCAAAATTTGTTAGCAATCACAAACACCTAGCTCATTCGTTAATCAAAATTATTCCCATACAGAGAATTCTAAAGTCTAGTCTAGTCTATTTTAAGCAACATTTGAGCTGTGAGATTCCCAGGTATTGTCTTTGTTAGACCATCTACGTCTTTATGACCCCTGGCTCAAACACAGACCCTTTTCTTAAGTAGCTACCCTTTAAAGCCAGCTGCTGACCACAGGTCCTGCAGAATTGCCATTTTGCTTTAAAGAGTCTCGCCTATGATAATACCAGTGTATTGAGTAATGCAGGGAGTGTGTTTAATGAGTGGTTTGACATGAAAGATGTTTTTTTCGGCTTATATAAATAATAGAAAATACTACCTTTTTCTTTAAAACAACTACTGTTCTACTGTCTCTGGCTGTTACTCTGTGTTTGTTTACGCTTTTAGAGATTGGTAAGATTTGAAACAGATAGTGCCACACGACATCACAGGGCAAAATACAATATGAGACCACTTTCATATTGGCTTCAGTTAAAAAAGTCATTACTTACGGATTCAAAAGGGATTTTTTTCCTCCACTTTATTTTCAGTCTCACAACCATATTGGAGTTGGTCATTGAAATTAACTACGTCATGATGGTTTTGTAGTTATTGAGAATCTTTCCCAAATAAATCAGCAAATTGTCATCTTGGCCAAATCTCAAAACTAAAGATATGATAGGTATTGTTACTGGCATCTGTTTGACTGTCGTGATTTATTGTTAAGATATTACTAACACATAGATGTTCTAACAAATCTAGATGCCTTATGCTTCTCTAGTAATCCATATACTTGAATTTGTATGTAGACCTGATCTTTTTATGTCACTTGTCTGAGTTCTACAAAATTTAACACTTATTACCTGTTTTCTTCCTGTTTACCTCCAGATATGTCTAAATGAGGGTGTATTTAGAATTTTGTGTGAATAAGACATAAAAATTTTGTTTGTATAATTCTGGGGTTTTTTGTGAGTTGTTCTTTGAGCGACAAGGAGAAAATAATAAAACTATTCAATCATGGGACTAATTGAGTAGATGAAAACAATTTTGGGATATGTGATTCTGGCATCAAAAGATGTGATGGATGTTTTAACGCAGTTCTTCACAAATCAGATGACATGCTGCCTGAAATGTGTGAAGAGCTATCTGAGAGAGAGGGAAGAAGGTGGTATAGAGAACTGTTGTGTGTTCCACAGAATGTCAAGTATTATTCTGGGAAAAAAGAAGGGGGGAAAAAAAAAAAAAAAAAAAAAAGAAAAAGAGAGACAGACCTCTTCCTGAGTTTGCAAGGAACTTGAAGCAATGAACAGTATGAACTACTATTGGTTTCATGGAGTTCAAGATCCAATACAACTGATGACTATGAAATTATATTATTCAGCTCTTTTATTATTTAGCAATTGATATAAGAACAGAAAAGAATGTATCATAATATAATAGTTTACATCATCTCTCCCTGAAGTGTTTTCCAGAAGAGAGCACTCTGCTTTCAGAATTTGCTCATTGCAAGATGAGAAAGGAATCAAATTAAGTCCTTTGTGTGAGACTGAATTTCACTGAATTTATTTGGCCCAAGACAAGTGACAACAATCAGAATGCCCAAAAAGAGTGAATTGGTATTAGTTCAAGTGCATTTGTATTAGTTCATTGAAACATCAGTGGTGGCCATATTCAAACTGTCTATTGCAAGGCCCTTACCTTAGCCATTGTGTCACCTGACTGGTGAAGGTCCAATTCAGGTGTGCCTTGAATTTCTATACAGGCAACAGAGAGCCTACCGACACCACGAACAACTTAGGTTGTCCAAATAAGGCTCCTGCTTCTCTCTCTCAGAGATATTAGGTGCTTCCTTGGTAGCTGCCTCCATATACAAAGAGGGAAACTGCCTAGAACCAGCTCACAGGGAATAGTAAAGCAGTTGTGTCTGTTACGTAGCCAAATTCAGAGCCATGTAGTAGGATCCTCTGATCAGCCAGCGTCTCATCAGTGAACCCATCTTTGAGGGCAGGCAAGTGAAGATGGAGGTTTTGCACCGTAGCCAAGTTGTTAAGTGCTTGATCACATAGTTGGAGAGCTGTGCTCATGCTGTCTTCTTATTAGTTGTACAGTGTGCAGCAATGTAGTCTTGCTCTTGGTTCAGGGTTCATCTGCATTATTCAGCACAAACAAACTTAAGACATGCAGGTGGAAGAGTTCAGAGGGGAGTTAGATGACCTTAAAGAACTACAGGAAATTTCCAGTGTCTGAAGACTAGCAGAAGCTATGGTACCTAACAGATTAGTTTTGATTTACTTTGGAAATAATAATATCCAGTCACTTTGAAACTTTTTCATTTTTCATGGCTGTAAGATGATACAATTTACAACACAGAAAAATATCTAGATTGACAGCCCTAACAGACTTTCTTATATTACCTGCAAGGTCTTTGTATCTTCATTTTTAAGGTCTATTTCCCTTCTTCTATATTCCTGCGCTATGGGAATAGCCTCAATGGAGCTCATAAAAACAGGAAAACAGTTCAATAAATATGCGCTTCAGACAGTCTTGCACATGGGCACAAAATGATCTAAGACTTGATTTAACCTCAGTTCAGTCATGATACTGAATTCCAGCTGGTACCTAAAATGAGTGAGACTTTTACACAGCCCTTGTCCCATGAATATGGTTGGTCATACAAAGATCATGATTCAAAGACGCAGCACATCTCTTGTCATTGCAACTGTTGGGACATTATGTTGGTTTTTATTGAGTACATAAGTAGCAAAATGAGATGGAAAAAGGGATACCTCTTTTCCTCTTATTTCATAGAATCATGGAACCACTTAGGTTGGAAAAAACCTTCAAGATCATCAAGTCCAACCATAGCTGAACTGCATTTCAGAATTTAAATCTGTGTGTTCTACAACCAACCACAGAGTAGAAGACAAAAACATTTGGTGTTTATCTGAATGTAATATTTTTTTTTGCCTCAGACTTGGCCTTTCTCAATTGATCTAATACTTCTCCCAGGTAGTACTATGAACACAAACCACTATCTTGCCTCACCAGGTCTCCAAAACATTCAGTTTCTCCCGCCCAAAACCGCTAGTCTGTTCTGTAATCCTTGCAAGTTGATGTTCCCAGGTCTCGGGCTGCTCCTTCTGTCAGCGTACATCAGGATTCCTCAGTCCAGAGAAGTATCCCATGCAGTAGTACTCTCCCACTAAATTTGTATAACTACAAACCAGTCTTTCTATCTCTTCCTAATCTGCAGGTAGATTTGGAGTGTCTTGTGCATTGGTCAGCTAGGAAGTAAAGGAGCAGAGACAAGAAGGAACATGTGTAGGAAGCTTTATTTCAGTGGAGCTTAATTTTATTATAAAACAAGATTCTATACTCTCTGCATTGTGACTTATTTGCTTGTGGCTTTTAATCTGTGTGTCAGCCTTATATGCTCAAGGGTACTGCTAAATGATAGTCCTTTTGGGTAGTCCATAGCAAACTTCTTGCAATCTCTAATGATGCACGGTCTGGATCAAGACCGACCTGTACTGACCATACAAGTCCAAAGAATTAGTAGCTGATGTAAGAAGCGATCATAACCTGGCAAACCCATTTCAGTGAGACTTAGCTTGCAACCCTTGGCATCACTAAATGTAGCTTATCACCAGTTTTAACTATTGGAGACTAAGCTTTTCTCTTCCTCTTTCCCATCAGATTTTTCCAAAGTAATGAGTCTGACAAGCTGTGTTATATCAAAGACAAAAGCTCAATATTTCTGTTGTAGACATATTTAGGAAGAGGCAAAACTGTAGAGTGTTTTTTTGTTGTTGGGGGGGTTATGATTTTTAGTGTGTGTTTCTAGTCAGAAGGAACAAAGTTCCCAAAGGTGCTGTTTTGCAATACAAACAGAGCCAGGTTATGCAGCTAAGAGAACCTATCAACTGCTCTACATTTGCAGCTTAATTTTATTAGGAAGTCAGCTGTCCGGTACTTCACGCTGGTTTCCAACTCTTAATATCTTCCTTCATGTCTGTTTCCCTTCCCATCACAAAAACAATCTCATCATGCTAGTTTAACACTTACTTTGTAAAAATAGCTTTCCGAGCATGATTCTTCATAATTAGTTGATATAGGAAACTCACTTGGAAAGGACACTGTTTATCAAACGGCATGCCAGAATGTTTATCTGGCCTTGGGCTGCAGGAACCAGAGGATGGATGAATATCCTGCAGTTGTTTTGGCCATGATTATATTGTGGATGGCAGGTTGCCAGTAGCAACTGCAGTAAAAGGTCCAGAGTGTCAGTGTCTTCCTCTGTATGATAAAACAGACAACATTTGCACTTTCTGAACTGTCTCAGAGAGGATTTGTGGCAGGTTTTGGAGGACTTGACGTGACAAGAGATGGAAGTAGATAAGCTGCTTGCAGGTTGTACGCCAACCTGTCCTTCTGTTGGCTCCTCCAGGCCTGGCACCACTGACGCTTTTTTTGCCCTTCTTTCTAGAACATTTAAAAGAGAAGCTGGAGGAATACATGGTCCGTTTTGCCAAAGTGAGGATTGTACGTACCAAGAAACGAGAAGGGCTCATTCGGACCAGACTGCTAGGAGCCTCGCTGGCTAGAGGAGAAGTCTTGACATTTCTGGATTCCCATTGTGAAGTCAACGTGAATTGGCTGCCTCCCTTGCTTAGTAAGTGTATGAGCGTTCATCAGCCATTAAAATTACAGCATACAGTATAGATTAAGCTATCAAAGCCATGTCCCACAATAAGCAGGACATACACTGTATAGAAGTGTTTGGAGCTGTGCTGCCTGGTCTGAAGAGTCTGTGAGAGAGAGAACTCAGAGGAATGTGAGCAGCTCCATTTTATGGTTCTCATGACTAAAGAACTGGTGAAATTCTGAAGTGTCACTTCAGCCTTATTAGAGTTAAGATTTATTTTATTATTACCAAATCTAGTCTTCTGCTATGCCCTTACTGTACACCTGAAAACTTTTGTTATGCAGGTATTGTACTTCTTCCCTAGTCTTCCACATTCCATTAAAACAGCTTTTGCTGTATATGTATCCAAGACCCCAGAGTTAAATCCAGTAACAGCTGCATTCACAATAGGAAGCTCAGAAAGAATGATTTGCTATTGACGGCTTTGCTGGATTCCAACTGCAGCCAGCAAAGCTCCATTAGTCAAAGGAATGGAAAGAAACAATTGTTGTAGCCTAGGATTTCACTTCAGGAAACAATGCCCCCTTTTCTGCACACCTGACTATATGCAGAGTGTACATGCTTTGCAACGTCAGTGTTTTTTTGCTAGCAAAACCAAAGTAAAATTCTGAGTTTATTATTAAAGACGTCTGTATTAATTATGAGTGTGCCTTAAGTACATGACAGGATAGGTTTTCACCAATTAATGGTTATTGTTTCTTGTTTCTTGAATTTTGTTCCTGGGACTGTTTGGCTACATAATAAGCTGATAAAGCATTTGCAGCCAAGAAGAGATGCTGTTCTGCTAATGAACTATCACTCGAGACTAAAAAAAAAAAAAAACACAACAAAGACCTAGTGACTAGTGCTTTTCATATCAGTAACAAGGTAATGAGGTAATGTAGAAAATCCCAAATTTATAGCTTCCATATCAAATTGCACATACAGTCTTTCTCCTTGTTACCACTTTGCCCTTAATCACAACATCAGCATTTTTAAAAATAAACTCCACATCTTCCTGTAAAGCCCAAATGGCATAAAGGAGCAGAGGGAAATACAAGTTTCAACAAGCCTTCCACAAGCAGCCCTGACAAGTAGCCATTAAACACTCTGGTGTACTCTCCACATATAGCCACCTTTCTTTCCTCTGCTTTGTGGTTTTGCCCCACTGTGCACAATACATTGTCACTACTGAAAAAAATCTCAAGAAGATTCTCACTCTTGTCTTCCACAATCTTTTACTAAGTTACTGCAGATGAGACATAACCTTTCTATTTTGTTAATTTAGACATGGGAAAATTGCAAATTGCAGAAACAGTTCATTTTCTCGCTTTCTTGTCAGAAATGAAGGTGTGTCTAGCTGGGCTTAACATTACAAAAACTGAAAAATAAATAGATAGAATGGTCACAAAGGATTCATAATTGCAGTTGGGTATTGAACTGATGATCGCAACCCTCAGCCTCAACCAGAAAACTGGGAAGATGAGACAAACTTCATCAGGGACCGAGTCCCAGTTCTCCTTAGTTCTCAAGTGGAATGAGATCTTTCTCATTCCACATATAGTAGAAATACTCATAGCTAACCAGCCAGAGGATCTAGAAATTAATCGTGAGGAATACTGGAGACCAGAGACTTTATTTTGAAAGAAAAAGTAGAGCATTACATGAAGGACAAATAGAGAATGAACACACAGCTAGTATATTTAAGGATGCCCTGTGACCTGTTTTCCTAAAGGGATGAGAGATCTTTCTAATAACTATTAGGTGGCAAATATTTACTAGTTTGAAATCAGATGACACCTGGCTGCTAATAATAGTAAAGTTAATGTGGTTTTGTAAGTGTTTATCTAAAGATCTATCTTGTGATTCACTCAGCACTGTATATGAGTGAATGTCATTCAAGGAAACCACAACAGAGAATATATTGGGTATTTATTGCTTTGAAGGTGCCCTATTTTAGCTCTAAGTGTATCTGTCGTGTAGTGAAAAGCACTCAACGAGAGCGCAGTTCAGCCCAGCTCTGGAGCGAAGGCTGCCAGTCTTCGCTGAGAGGGCCAGCGGTTTCCACTGTTCCAAAGCAGGTTTTGTTCAAAACGAGAACTTGAAAGTTAGAGGACAGGGAGGTAGGTGGTGAGGAAACCAGAAGCAATCACATAATGACAGTTCTTAAACTTATTTAGTTATCTAACTTATATTTTCAGAATTGACTATCAATTCTTAGACCAAAGGAAGAATGAGTTATTTCAGTACTTGTTAGGTATCTGAATAGCTTTGTGGAGCTGAGCCATAGTTTTTTTCAGCTACAGTCCTTTGTTTTGTTTTCTTAAAAACAGGTGTGCAAAATGGCTTCATTTTGCTTAAGCTTTATTTAGTTTATTTCTTTAGCTTAAACAGGTTTCTAAACTGAGATAAGCCACTCTGAGATCTCAGAGTTTTGCCTGATGTTCACTGAGCAGGCAGCTGTAGTCATGTAAAAATGTTGGCAAACACAGCTGTTTGTTATCACTCCTCAGTAGCATAAAGTCAGAAGAAGGAAAGATGCGACTTGGTCTCCAGCTGCTGTAGTTGAGTCTAGTGTAGTGAGAAGTCACAGTTGTTGCAGGTGAGAAACTGAGCAGCAAACCAGCTGAAAGGTGCAGGCACAGCTTTCCTTCTGCTGGTGGTGTTGCAGGAGCAGTAAGAGGGGAGATGGACAATAGATCAGTAGTGCCATGGGCTACCAGAACTAGGTTTGTCAAAAGAGATTTTTTTTTTTCCTGACCAAGACTTAAAACTCTATCATGATTAGATCATGCTTAGCAAGTTATCAAGAAACCTGCTAGCTATAGCTGTCCATCTCCACAACATTTATATGATGTGTGACTTGTCAGTGGGGAGACTGAGAGTACAAGTACTTATGGCAACTCAGATAACAAGAGATAATTTGCTGAACCACTCAAATGTTGTCACCATCTGTGATCATATATTTAAGTAGGAAAATAAGAGGATTTGCAGTGTGTCATTGTTACTTTAACCAGGCCAATTTGAAACAAGCACTTGAAGGTAAAAGGGTATGTCTTTCTCACAAGCATAAAATCTACATTTTTCAGATGGTGATTTATCCAATATTGAAAACTTTTTTTTATTGCCATATATGCACACTCTGCTTGATACTAAAAGCACTGAATTCAAATATGTGTGTATGTATTGCTTAAAATTGCTAGGGAGAAATCTCTGAGCAATGTTCCCTCCTCTTACCAGGCTTTCCCTCAAATCTGCAAGATTTTTACATGTACGATGATGCTTATCTGTCTATTCTTCACTTTATCTGCAGCATATAATTGCTAGGGAGAAATCTCTGAGCAATGTTCCCTCCTCTTCCCAGGCTTTCCCTCAAATCTGCAAGATGATGTTATTGGTTGGACACATGTACGATGATGCTTATCTGTCTATTCTTCACTTTATCTGCAGCGTATATACATTGAAATAATGCATGGGAATTTTCAGACTATAGTAGGAGTTTGTGAGAGGATGATGAGTAAAGGCAATGGAAAAGAAGCTGTAAGGCATTTCAGCTGTGGCTTTCAGTGTCTTACATTAGGAGCGGGTGGGATAAAGAGCAGTGGCTGCCAAAGGCAGCAGCACGTTGACGTCTGTAAAGCTATGATACTAGCACTCTTGAGAAGTGTCAGCTAACCCGAAAGCCCTTTTTTCTGTTTCCTAAATTTGTATTGGAGCTACATTTAAGCCTAAGAAGTATGTATGCAAAAATCATTGGTTTAGGTGTACTGAAAGAAATATTGAGCGTGCAATTTTGATTACGCTGCCTCTTGGTGCGTACAATTACAAACATCCTGATTTCTTCAAAAATCAAGGTATTCTTTTGGTTCCTCATCATCTCTAAAGCATTTTTGGGGCTGAGAAGTAAGTTCATAGAATCATAATATAGTTTCAGTTGGAAGGGACCTTGAAGTCCCTTCCACCTAGTGCCAACCCCCTGCCATGAGCAGGGGCACCTGCCACTAGACCAGGCTGCTCAGAGCCCCGTCCAGCCTGGCCTTGAACACTGCCAGGGATGGGGCATCCACAGCTGCTCTAGGCAACGAGTTCCAGTGCCTCACCATCCTCAGAGTGAAGAATTTCTTCCTAATATCTCATTTAAATCTACCCTCTTTCTGTTTAAAGCCATTACCCCTTATCCTATCACTAATGTCCTTGTCAAAAGTCCCTCTCCAGCTTTCATGGAGGCCCCTTCAGGTACTGGCAGGCTGCTGGAAGGTCTTCCCGCAGCCTTCTCTTCTCCAGGCTGAACAACCCCAAGTCTCTCAAGTCTGTCTTCGTAGGAGAG
>KL256423.1:23123-49624 GCA_000699545.1 Podiceps cristatus
GTCAGCATTGTTCCTCCATTTGGACAGTCTCTAAACAACAACTGAGAATAAATGTGAAAACTAAAGATGTTTTGCTAGCATAATCTTTTTTCTTAATTGCAATACTTCAGAAGCAAGGAAGCAGAATCTGCATTATTAATCATTACACTAGTATTATCCGCCTTCTTATCTAAGTGTTCATTTCAAACTCAGCCCTCTGATTTTTTTAGGTTATTATCAAGTACTAGTGAATCTAATCCTTAAAAACAAGAACCAACTTTTCCTCAGAGACCCCACGGTGTATTACATTTTGTAAAGAATCTAGGCTACCATTCGGAAAAGAAGCTTTATTGAGCTTGAAATTTTGAGAATTTGGGGTTTTTTAAGGGTTCATAGATACTTTTGCTACTGTTCTTTCATGTCAACGCAGCTACAAATTTTCTCCATACTTCCTCATTTCAAACCCATTATTCATCTGCCTAGTTCTTGCAGTTGGAATATCTCCTTTACTTTCTTTTCTGAGGAGCTCTGTGGGATTAAGCAAAAGGATTCACCAAAGCAGACTCAGGCCCACCCTGCCCTTATACTAGAAATGGGGATTTGTTTTAGACTCACAGTTCTATTTTTTTTTTTTAGGGAAAAAAAAAAAAAGGCAAAAAGAAGTTCATTTCTTTAGAAAAAAAAGAGGAGTAAAAATAAGACTGTGGGGCCTTCTTTGTATCTCAAAGATCAGTACAAAAAAAGAACACAAGCCCTGTTTTGTTCTTCATGTTGGAGTTTGCCTTTAATTTGTAGTGTTTGATCTCAAAGCTGATGCACACTAGAGCCACAGGAACAGCGGCTGAGCGGTTGCAAGGGCTGAGATTCACATTTAGGAACACAAATCTCTCTCGCAGGAGCTTGCCATACACACTCCCCACAGCCGAAGGAGTATTTTTACATTTTCCTTGCTGTCTTGTTCCATAGCTGACAGATTGGGGACAGCTCAGAGTAGCAAAGTGACAGAGATCTAGATGACTGGACTCCTGTGGATCTCACAGGGATATGCCTCCCTTTAAAGAACTGTAAATGCTTCTAATCATTGCCCAACTGCATTAAGTCCACTTTAGATAAAAGTTTGATACAGATTTGAAAAATGAAATGATTTGGGGGCCATAGGGAACAAAGCAAGCAATCTTCAAACATCAGAAAACCTGTGGGATTCACTTTGCAGTAATATGATAGATGGCTTGACTAGACATGCCGTTTCCTATTTTCTACTTTCATTTTTCAGACCAGATTGCACTAAACCACAAAACCATCGTGTGTCCTATGATCGATGTCATTGACCACAATCACTTTGGCTACGAGGCACAGGCGGGGGATGCCATGCGAGGAGCTTTTGACTGGGAAATGTACTACAAAAGAATACCGATTCCTCCAGAGCTCCAGAGAGCTGATCCCAGCGACCCCTTTGAGTAAGTAGCGATAAAGGGGAGTGTGGGAACGTAAAGCAGAAGGGAACTGTAGCAGAAGAATCCAAGCCCAGAAGTTTCCACATAGGCCACTTTGTACTAATGAAAGGCAGTCAAAGCAAACAGCTTTTATACAGGTTTATAAAACCTCAAAACTAGGAAAGAGATCCGTGCAACGAGTTGCAGAATTCACAAGCTGTGCCTGGAAACACAAACCTCCATCTTTTCTGGCCCGGTAGTTGTACATAAAATAAACAGGCACGTACTTGTAGTTAAGAGAAAGTATTGGCATTGGACAAGGAGTGAATGCGACTATAGTTATTCTGTTTATTCCACAGAGCACTTCCTGAACAGACTTTAGTTTAATGTGTTCTTTGCTGGAGATTGATGCGATACATGCATCAGTAGCTGAGTCCACATTCTGCCAGCAGATGCTTTGTTTATGACTGGTGATATGTATTGCTGTAACTTAAACACAGGGCTGTCAAACCTCAACAGTGTCAAGCTGATTTATAAATAATTGTTGTTAAGCCAGCCTCCAATCCCAGTATTGTGTAGATAGCTCATTCACCGGAATCTAATTTTCACAAAAGTAGATCCTTTTTCCTTTTCTTTTCTTTTAATTATTCTCATGTGAGGATCAGCTAGGATTAATCCACATCAGCAGAGAGAGAACAGGCAGACAGACATGGTTCAATGTGGCAGCGTCTCCAGGTCTCTCACACAGCATGCACCCCAGCAGGGCTGGCTCTGATGCTGTCAGTAGCCCTGGCTAAAACCACGCTGCAGGCTTGGGCAGCATTTTCCCCTCCCCAAAGCCTGGAAACAATAGCAGCAAAACCCCTCTGTTTCTCACCCAAACTCTGCACTATTTTGAAGTAATGGATCTGATTCATGCAGAAATTGACCCTTATATACAGGGAATGACCAGCTCTGGACAGGGAGAAGTAGGTAATTGTGGCATTTGGTGGGCTTATTTTCATTATTCTGCTTGTTCCTTTTTTACTTATCTCCATCTAGGCCCATCAGTCTTCCTCTTGCATTGCTGTAAGTGCTGATGAAGTACTTCCCATCAGTTGCCAGTGTGGCCACTCCACAACATAGATGCAGCTAGTGCAATCATATAACACTCCGGATTTCTTAGAGCCTCCATTGCTCTTCCACAAGCCTTCCTGGTCCTCCGAGCAGTCGTAATTTCTTGCTACTTATTGAAAATCACTGAGCACATTGTATAATTTGGTTCAGCATTCAAAGTTTGAGTACAAGTAAAACTTCTATATTGCCAGCGTAGCTACAGGGTTGCTTATCAGCCGTTTCACGCGTTTCCAGTTTGTAGTATGCATTGCTCAAAGGCAAGAGATGCCTGAAGAGGAGGCACTCGTAGGAAACTTTCTAGAACAGACAAGGCTTTGTGCAGTACAGAACAGATATGGCAGTTTTGCATGAACCGTTGTTACAATCAGCTTGGCAGCAGTTGATACCCACCTTGCCCTGCCTGCGTTCGTAAGATACACAGATAAATGCCTTTGCAAGGAACAACATACAGCACAATGCAACCTATAAATCTTTTGTAATCTGGGTAGCTCTCTCCCCAGAAAGATGGAAAAGCTTCCCAGTTCTTACACAAATCAGTGAGAATCTTCCTTTGTTTTCCCCATCACAGGATCCACATCAGAGCGATGCAGGTGGAAAAGCAGCATTGCACGTGGAACTGCCTTGTCCGCCCCACACACGGCAGCAGGACCGGAGGCTGCCTGAGCTAGGACAATGTCTCTGCTCAAAAGTACCCTCTGCCTAGAATGGGCAGGGAATAGAAGTGTTTTAAATAATCAGTATGAATTTTGCTTAGGGGAGGAATTATTTTCTAATTCAAAGTCAGTATTGCTTTTCTCCTAGGGCCTTCTCTGTTGACACCTTGAGCTTTTAGTACCTCGCTTACAAGAATTACAGTAAACATTACAAACCATTTTAGATATCAGTAACTTAATTGACCAAGACAGCTTCTATGGAATTAAAGAGAGAGAACAATTTTCCTTTAGGTGCATATGTACTAAAACTAGAAATGGCTTCAGCCAGCACCATAATTATGTTACTATTTTGTAAGCAATAGGGATTTTTTTTTTTATTTAGGTTAAATATTTTGCTATTGGTATCCTAATAGCTTTATTTCTTGCCAACAGCATTAGATCTGAGCTGATCCTTAATGAACAGGAAAATTGCCAGCATTTTCAGTAAAACACCGGCAAATAATGGGTACGTGATCCAAAAATTGCACTGATGAGTTTTTTCCCCTCACTTAAAATGCCAGCTCAGTATGTGTATAGAGCAGAAAAGGTCACATCAGCCTAAGAAATAATGTACAGAAAACCAGATCAAACTACAGAAAACCTAAAGGCAGTCGTTATATTACCTGAATGATACATTTGCTTTATCCAAAAATTGCACTGATGAGTTTTTTCCCCTCACTTAAAATGCCAGCTCAGTATGTGTACAGATTAGAAAAGGTCACATCAGCCTAAGAAATAATGTACAGAAAACCAGATCAAACTACAGAAAACCTAAAGGCAGTCGTTATATTACCTGAATGATACATTTGCTTTCCATCTGCACGTGATCAAAACAGCTGCTGCAGCAGAGTGTGTGCTGTTGACACAACAAGCCGGTGGTGTTAGGTAGGCTTCTGGTGCGGTGGTAGCACAGAGCTTGCCGCACTCCAGTGCCAGCTCAGCTAGTGGTTTCTGGAATTAGTTGTGTCCTCCCCCTCTCTTGTTTTTCTGAACTGTACCCTACGATGGTCAAGTGTTCGACAGGCATGCTCCTGTTGGGCATCGTCTGTCTGCATGCAATCTTTCAGTTCGAAGTCCCTCTTGTGAAGAATCTAGACGTTCTCACCCGTTTGTGGTGCCAGCACCGCAGGTCCCTGCGCCGGCAGTGCCACTCGGGCAGCACCTCCACCCTTCGCTGTGATGGAGCTTGGAGCCGCATTCCAGCTCCCAGCTTTTCCTGATGCGCACCCACACCCCTTCTCAGGCCCTCTGCAGTCGCTCACAATAAGTACCTTTGCACCAAGATTTGCCTTGATGTTTATGATTTTAGGACTGTATAACATTCTCAGAAGCTTCTAGCCTGCCCGGTGTCAAATTCAGGTGCAGATGATGTACTGGCACCAACCTGGGAGTCACATTACAGATTTATAACTGCATTTGGATCAGGCTGCATTCATCTACAGTATCTGTCATTTTGGTCCACGTGTAGTTTGTCACTGGCCACGCCACATTTCCCATAGGTTTCACTGAACCAAACTATAGCCATATAACATGTATTTACAAGCAAAGCTCCTATGTGAATCATTGGATATTGCTGTGTGCTCATTGTAGTGCTTAGGAAAGTTTAACAACTGTTCCGTAAATGGATCTCATGTAGCCTTCAAGATTAGCTATTTTTCCTCGAAGATCTATGTCGCTGCTTTTCAGGATACATTGAATCCCTATAGGCATGGAAATTGGACTTCACCTCTAACAGTGTTGCCTTCCCATCCAGAACCTGGATCAGTGAACTCCTGTTGATTTCCTTTTTTCACGTGCCACAGAAACAACTGAAGTTTTATATCGCCTTCAACTGGTCTGTCACCCTTGCAGCTCATCGCAGCTGGCTGTAGTGATTTTTCTTGTGCCATTCATGTACAACTACCCCAATATATTCTGAAAGGGGCTTCATGCTATTTTCGTCTGATGCATTCAGGGGTGTATAAATGACGCAGAGCAAATTGGTGTTCTGATCTATTGTGGGAAATTGTCAGACAATCGTGAACATCATCGTGTCATGATCCCAGGGTCAATGATCATTCAGCAGAATTTGAGATGACTTGGGAAATTTTCTTTTGGTCTATAAGCAGGGAGGACCAGAGATGATTACCTCCTCTGCAGCAAGGATCACCTGGGCTTATTATCTCTTGCTGGCTTGTTTCTCTGTCATGGCAGAGGTTTGGGAGCAGGTCCTTATGGGATATCTGGATTTGGGACACAAAAGCATGCTCTGCTGTGGCTGTTTCTGTGGTGCAAGCACTCTAGTCTCTGGAGGAGTTTGCCTAACTCAAGCGATTGCCACTTAAACTAATAGGGTAACCTTGTTACTATAATGGACTGTGATATACAGCATGTCAGTTTATATGATTTAATAGCCTGTCTGGGCTAAAAGCTCTGTGGAAGTTTAAAGCAGAGGTTTGATATGCTCAAGCCTGCTAGGGATGACTGCTCTTTATTTCCTGGCAGCACTTATATTGCATCAATTCCTGTTATCACATGCCCAATCTGAAAACCAGCATCAGTGTCCATTCATGCCAGTGGCAACATATTTATAACCAGGCAAGAAAACATCAACAATTCAACTAAAAATACTGTTTGGAAAAAACACAAACTAATCGAGAGCTTTAATATAGCACAGGTCAATTAGGGTAGGGCTGCACAGCTCCTCAGAGCAGTTTTATGGTGGTGTAACTTTATGATACAGGAGGGAGGGAGGGAGGGAAAGGTGCGGGTGAGACCTAGCAGCGTTGCTATTGAATTGCGACTCAAAATGGAAATCCTAACCGATGAGAGAAGTGTAGTGCTACTTACTGGATGCCAAGACTACCGGCACCTGTCTGGGAAAGTTAGTAGTTTTTTGGTATATGACCACTCCTTGCTCCCCGAGGGTTCCTTTCTGTGACAGCCTGTTTGCCTTCTGAGATAGAGCTGTCCTCTCCAGACCTCCCTGAAGGGAGACAGAGCTGGAGAATCATGTAATTCTAGTGAACGACTAGAACAATAGTTTGGCAAATACTTGGCTAGCCCGGGAAGTAGAAGCAACTTTGCAACCTCTGGTGAGACGTTCTAGCTCTTGTACTCAGTTCCTATTTATAAAATGGGAATAGAATGACTCCACCATCGCGAGGCTACTTTGAGTGCGAGTCTGGTAAAGGTTATAGGATTGAGGTCTTACAGTAATAGGGGCTATTTATGGTTTATGGATGTAATTTTTGGTAAAATTTTGGATGTACTCAAGGGATGAAATTAGGTGGTCAGTACATTTTTCTCTTCCCTTGCATCACAGACTCTCAACCTTGGATGCAATGTATGACCTCAGTGTAGCCAATTGTGTGTTAGATTGGAAGACTGCTTGGCACTTCCTTTTGATTTGCATATGTAAAGTCATATTATTATTATTATGCAAGCTGATGTCAGCATGCTCTTTTATTTGAATATGACATACTCTCAGAAACACTTTCTTTTTCTGCAGTTCCTTACTTCAAGTATTTATGTATACTTTTAACAACATGTTGGTGCAAAGAAAGTCTTTGCTAAGGCTGCATTTCAAATCTGACAAGTACTTTTACAATTTTATGATCATTTTCTAAAGTTTAGAAAGTGCTTTGGACAATGATTTCTGTTCTATAGCTCCCAGTGCTTTATAGTCTGTGTCTTTTATGGCTGATTTCTGCCTATAAACATTCATAAAACCTCTCACAACCAGAAACAATCGTCTATTTTTTTAAAGTCTGAGTATAACCTACTATTTTGAACTGTGCTACAGGAATGTTTGATGCAAAAGCATTATTCTACAGAGAAGCAGTCTCCAACCAGTGTGAGTTTGTGTAATTTAAGGTCTTGATTTATCGTTTTGACAAGCTATGGTCTGTAGAAGAAGGCTTAGTGGAGATAACAATAGCTTTTGCAAACTGCCATCCACCTGTGGTCCCATGAAAATCTCAGATTTTTTTTCCATGAAAAATACTGACACTAACACACCATTTATGAGAAAAGATAGAAATATTCAATGATTTTGTCCTGACTTTGGTCAGATTTCAGTGTAGCAGTTCTGTACAACCCATACATTTCTCTGAAGGCCAGATGAAAAAAGAAAACTCTACAGCAATTGTAACGTGTCAGAATTTTTTTTTTTTAAAAAAAAAAAAAAAAGGGAAACAAAAATCAAAGATAAAAAGCTGCTGCTAGTGTAATTTTTTTTTTAACCTCACAAGAGTCACTGAAACAATTAATGGAGTTCTATGTACTGGTTGAACTGGGTAGATTCAGGTTTAATATGTAACTTTTTGCTTAAATGTTTCTAGTGGCTCATGCCTCCCAAGAAAAATGGAACAAATTTCGTTCATAATGCCTTGATGCTGCAGTGCCAAAGTAGTTATGCTTTTTTCTGCTTCTGTGGAAACTCGTGTTTCCAATTTTATTTCACACTTGGAGCTTTATGGTTAGCATAAGAACATAAACATCTTGAATGTATTGTTTCTAGAGCTGTTAGCCTGCTATTTCACACAAGTATTAACTTTAGAGCTTGGCAGTCTATATGCCCATATGCTGGGGCAGATTCATAGAGTGGGTCACCAAAACTACCAGTAATTAGAAAACTAAGTTGTTTCTGGACATGAATTTAATATTTCTTTGCATAAAAAAGACTGGGATGGGGGCCAAGAAGAAGAGAGATGTTGCTCAGTGATTACAGGTGAACTATTTAATGCTATCAACATGCTATTGATACAGCTGACTTGGCTTAAAAAATATAAAATCATATCTGAACAGTTTTCCATGGAAGGAAAAAAAAAAAAAACAAACACACAACCTTTAAAATATTTCTATTTTAACTTTATGGTTTCAAGCCATTTTCTCTAGAACGTTCATGCAGAATTTGGTGACACCTGTTGGTACTAAGAAACAGGAAACCAACTCTCTTCTCTTATATTTTATAGTGTTTACCAGCATAAAGTTGGGATTGATGTCTCTATCCACTTCCATTTCTGTTTGGTTGTTGTTGGGGGTTCTTTAAAGAATGACCTATTGCTATCTAAAGCCCATATCTGTGCTACAGTTGCTTCCAACAGAAGAGAGAACAAAGACTAAAACCAATGACTTGGTTTGTCAGACCTTCAGTGTGCCAAACGGCTTCCAAATCTGGACATTGATGCAAGTTCCATACACGCCCGTTGGCTCAAGGTCACCAATGCTCCTTAGCATCTGTCCAGTATGTCCAGTTGGGGCTGGGGAATGTGTGTGTGTGTCATTTCCCTCTGCCAGATACTCCGCAGTATCACTGCTTTTCTTCCTTTCCCCTCCAATGCCCATGGTTCCTTTTTCAGAAGCGGCAATCAACTCAGCATGGCATAGAAGCATCTTCACCTGCCCATATATACCTTCTGATTTTTTGTCGACAGAGAATAATTCTGACAGTCCAGCACTCTTGGCACAGGATCCCCTTAGCCCTGAGGTGAAGAGATTTTTCTGGTTTCCACTCTGAAGAAATTAAGCTGCTGATGCAATATGTACTGGAAGCATGAAAAGAGGGGCTAGGAAGAAACTTATCTATAGCCAGTGTTTCAGTACTATCCTTATTTGTAATATCTAACCAGAAACTTTCTTGCCACAGCTTTAGTACTCATATTTTGTCATTGATTCTGTGCACTGGGAGGATACCTTTTAAGTCCTTGAGGACTCACATCAGATCAGTTCACTGTTCCTTTTCAAGTAAATTATCTTTTTTTTTTTCCCAGTCTCTCTTAAGAAGTCATGTTTTCTAGATCTCTGATTATTATCTTTGCTCTCCTCTGGACTTTTTCCGTACTGAGAGCAGATACTGGACTACCCAAAGCCTGATCGTTGCCTAGTAGAGTAGGTGGGTGACTTTGCCTGTCTCCGAGGCTATGTGCCTGTTTGCTTGACGTTGTTGATTCATGCCAGGCTTGTGCTCTGGTGTAACCTCCATATCATTTTCTGCAGAACAGGTGTCTAGACAAGTGTTCAGCATCCTCCTCTTGTAATTCAGATTTTACCTTTTTGAAGGCAAGGCATTTATCTTCATATCTATGTAAAGTGCCATTTCCAAAGAGGTAATGTGTCTTCATTATCCGTAGTTCAGTGTGATACTTTATACTTGAACATTTTTAATTTTATCTTTTTGCCTTTGTTTACTTCACCTCTCCAATTTGCCAAGATTTTGAATTCTGATTAACTTACCAATTAGTTTACAGCCTATTGCAATGTTATTTGGGCTCTATTTGAGGTTCGTGCAAATGGCAAACCCTGTTCTAAACCCTGATTGTAAGAATGTCTGTTTGACCCGTGCCAGAAATCAAGATATGCAATGTCTCTGGCTTTCCAGTGGTTCCTCCATTTCACAGCCAAAAATGCAGCATGTGCCACTTCTGTGGCCCTGGAAAATTTGTCAGATTTGGAAGCCTTGCTTCCTGCCGAGCAAACCTTTATAAAAAGGCGCACAAGGCTTCCTCCTCATGCTCCAGGTGGCATCAGATTTACAGCACGATAGCAGCTGGCTCTTCAGGTTCCTTTCCGGACCTGAGACCAAGACCTAGGACCTCATGGGCACACATTGCAGATTGATGTGGTTACGTACAAAGCCCAATTTAAAGCTCCATGGAGCAGGATTGCTGAATTGCACCATGCAGGCTTTTAATGCAGCACTAAACTGAATCAGATGCGGGACAATGTTTGCAGATACTTTATCAGTACTGTTTTCATTCTGATGTTGAGTCATAGGTGGTTGCTTTTTAGTAATGGCTATCAGCAGTTTTTGCATCTCTCTTTTGCATCTGTACTTGTTAACCCTGGCAGTTATCTGTGAATCGGAGCTTCTATCTGAGACTGAAGGGAGAAAAATAGAGTTAATACAAACTATGTTTAAAATATTAGGAGAGTTCAGCATAGATATTGACATGATGAGGACCTTAGAAATAAGATAAACAATGTCGCATTCTGAATTATCCGCAGACACACTAGCATCTGTTTTCTTGTCATGTGAGTAACCAAAACACGGTTATTCTAGCTGGAGGATAGGTCTTGTCAGGAGGCAAAGGCAAATGCTTCCAGCAACCTGTGAGGTGAAAATTATGATAAACACTCCAAGTTTTACTGTGTTGGTTTATTTATAAAATACTATGCATATCTTTTGAGAGACCAGGAACAAATGAGGCTCAAAGCAGTTGACATTTGTTGTTCCATAAACTGCCAAGACAGTGCCCTTTATTAGGGAACAAGATTCACAGATCAGCTTTGCTCATTTTTAGAAAAACCTATTTCCTTTTTGGAAAAACAGCATACAACTATTTCTTACAGTGAATTATTTGGAAAATCAACTCCTCTGATGCTTTCTGTTGTTAAGTTGGTGTGTCGGTGTTATTTGCAGTGCCGGAGAGCCGCTGTAGGCATTAAATCACACAAGTCCATTTGCCCCCTACAGAGAATGAGGTACCTGCAAGAAGAGAGGAGACCAGCTCCCTCCGCTCTCCTGGTGCTCCAGCAGAAAGTTTAGCTGATTCTGCAGAACTTCCCTGGCTTTTTTGTGCGAGGGCAAATAACCGCTCCGTTTTCCCATGAGTACAAACGACCTGTGGACATGCAGTGCATTAGGAGTGGGAGATGGTCGTAAGCCAGGAGCACAGTGGGAGAACAGTAACAACATTTTTGCTTTCGAAGCATTGCAGACATGCAAAGGGCCTCTCGAGTACCCAGGGAAAAGGTGAACAGCAGGGAAGAAAGTAGTTTGGAGCAGTATTTTCAGACCACTCTCTGGGGACCTCAGGGTAGTGGTTTTGAAGAGAGTCCCAGAAGGCACCGAAGGAAAGCAAACTTCCTAAGTTCTCAGCCCATAGGAAATGTTTCAAGTCCCCAGCTCGCTGCTTGGCAGTACGTTTTACTGCCTAGCCCATTTTGTAGTGATCTTTTCTGACAGAATGACAGTTTAAACAGCAAAACTGTTCACAGCACAATCTTTGTTCCTGACTTCTTCAAGGGGCATTCAGGGAAGAAGAATAGTCCTTTGTTACAAGTTGCCTGTCTGCACAGTTGTAGTTATAATATATAATTAGTTGATATGGCTAAATTGTATGGGTCCTGTTATTTCAGGGGTGTTCTCAGTTGACCTTAACTCAGGCAGCATAATCAAAACAAAGAAAATTATTATGTCCAACTATATTGCCTTAATTTTTACACTTTGTCTTATATTACTGTAATTGTTTGCATTTCCATTTCTGCTAAATAGGGATATTATTATTATTCTATAGCAGAGTGATGTTAAGAGACATGATTGCATTTTTTGCAAATCACAAGATGTTATCGCTATTGCAACCAATTTCCAGTATGAGTTCCTATAATGACAATTTAATAGATTCATAAATTTTTAACACCAAAACAGAGTATTGCGACTGTCTCAATGGAAGTGGTATTACTTTAAGAACATTCATATATCTACTGGAAGGTAATAACATGGTTATAATTTCTGTAAGCATGAAAGGACTCAAAACTTCTCAAAATGTGGGTATTAGGATGACAGACTATACATTTTTATGCTGCGCTTTTTTTAATATGGTATAACAGCATACTTTTTAAATACTTTACAACATGTGGTCAGGTATTAGAAAATATGTCTTTTGATGACCTATTTAACTTTTTTGCCTTTTGCTTTCATTAATAGTTTGTTGAATATGAAAGTTTCCTAAGCTCCATGAGCACAGCTGACCATAGGCTATAAGGATGTCTGTGGCAAGGAAGGCTGATAGATGGGCCTTAACTGCAGACAGATTTCATCTGTCTCATCTAATACTTATTAAGAAATCTAACCTCGGTTAAATTGTATTATACAAACCTTCAATTGTACCAAGGACTGCCAAGTAGCTGTATTCTGCAGTAATTACTGGACTTACATCTCCACCTACTGGCTGATGGGGCAAAGTTTCATTTAAATGTTCGTTCAAATGAAATCCAAGTAGCGTTTTGCCTGTAAAAGCTTTTGTTATGATATTAAAATCATTTACAGCCACGATTTTCAGAGGAAGTTTGTTCAAAGTTGTTTGGCCACGTGTATAATGAAGCTACTGACTTCAAAATCGTTGACCTATGCATATTAGCCTAGGTCTTAATAAAAAAAATATGACAAGATTTTTAAATCAGAAAAAATGTATTTAAACCTACCTACAGATCCTTTCAGGGGTAATGCATGGGCACATGCAAGGGTCAAGTACACAGCAGACCTGTAGAAAGTTATTCCTTCGTAACTCAATCAAGCTTAATAGCATAACAAGAACACTGTCACTAGAGAAATGATTTTTTAAAAAAGAAACAGAAAAATCTGTTGTAGCATAGAACTCGGACAGCTGACCTGTAGGGTGATTATCAGTGTTGGCATCCAGCGGGGGTGGTGAGGTGATCCCAACAGCAGCTTAGAGGTTAGCAAAGAGAAGAGGCTGAAATTTAGAAACAAAAAGTTCAAAGTCAAAGTAAACTGATAATGAGAATTTCTTTCAGAATAGATTTCATCCATTGGTAACAGTAGAGGAAGAGAAATGCTGTTTATGAGAGCTGATCATAGACAATGATGACTCTCCAGTGTGATAACAGCTGTGAAAAGGGCAAATGCAATCCTGGAACTTATTTTGCCATAGCCCTTGGCCCTTCGTGGTTAAACAATATTTCAGATTCTCAACTGCCCCCTACTCCTTTTCCTCACAAGTCAGAACATCATCTCCTCTCAGCCTCAGACGGAGTCTGTCGTGGTTCTGTTGTCTTTTAGACACTACAACCTCTTCCTCATTTCCCCAGGGGGAAGGGGAGAGTATAGAATATATAGGCACTAAATTACAGCATAGGGTGTTCTTTTATACCTTAATTTTCTCCAAAGATTTGCTGTCTTGTTTTTTTTGAGAACAAGGGTGCACTTTCTATGAGGGGGCATTCACCTGTGAGACCTGATGTCACATCCTCTCTACCTGCACCTTAATAGCCTTTCACTGGCAGTTCTATTTAATTTCTGATTAATTAGCAATTTTCTGGCTTCAGAAAGCTTCCTACTAAAGACACATTGGTAAAATCTTAACTATTGTGAGGAATATTAAGTACGCAATCTCCCTAGTAGTCGTATAAAGAATAAATACGGTACAGCGTATGGTGAAACTATTAATCTGGTGCTTGGGCTGAGTAATAGTGACTCTCCCACACACACACTATTAGTTTACAGAGACTCATTTTAGATCAGATGCCCTATCAGGTGCATCTATGAAAAAGTCATATGAGCCACTTAGGATTAAATATCTTTTTCTACAAAAGTGTGTGTTAAACAGTGCTAGAATTCAGATGCTAAATGAAGTAGGTTTCTTCTAAATTTTTTTTTTGCTCATAGCAATTTCTTCAAATAGTTACAGAAATAACACAAAATAAGAGTGTGCCTGAATGGAAAAAGAGCTATTACCCAGCTGGAAAAGAAAATTTCCAGAAATGTGGAAGATAACTGAAAGAAGTTTGAAAGCTATTTTGCTCTGTGTCTGTAAACAATAGGCACTGACAGAAATACTAATTACCTAGTGAGACAATAGCTCTTAAGATAGCTGATTTTTGAATGGTTTTTATTTCAGCTCAGATGAAGTTAATCATTAAACTTTTTCAAATGATTTTGCAAATTTCTGCATGTTGCGACATTCTGGACATAATAGAGAATCCAAAATACCTGGAGAGCAGAACTGAGGCAGAAGAACACGGAGTTCAAGCCAGGAGGCCGCAACACCAGCAGGACTCGAGGGCTTCCTGCAGCTTGGCAGCAGCAGCGATGATGCCTAGGATGTCTGAAAATGCTGGTCGTGCTGGAAGTGAATTGGACACACCTAAGCAGCCAGGTTGTTTAAAAATACTTGATCTGCCAGATAACTCCTGGCCTGTTGTTAAAGAGAAATCACATCCTGTTTCAGTCTTCACTTCAATGGGCTTCTTCAGCCTCTTCTCACAAAATACTGGATCCATAATTCCTCTGATTGTTCTGGCACAGCTCCAAGTTTGGTTTCATTTCTCCACTTTTTTGAAAATAGCAGGCCAGATTTGTATGCAGCATCATACTGCATGCAATCTTCAGCAGTGCTATTGATCTATATCTGCTGGAAAGATCTCTACTAATAGATCTTAAAGTTGCATTTGCCCTTTCCAAAGCTTATCTGATACTTGTTTCATCCATTCCTGAGCTGTCTTACGTGGCGTATCTCAGATGTTTGGAATAGCTGTTCTTGCAAAAGTTCAAATAATCCAGTCCTGGTTTTGATGAGGTAACGGGCACAAGATGTGCGGGAGAGCAGCGAGATGAGATGTATTTGAAAGATTCCCTGAGAACTTTGATGTTGCTTTTCCAATACTTTAGTCCATTTTCATTCAATAAGTGGTGATGTTTTTTCACTTCCATTTCTAATGAAGCCTGAAATTAACACAGCTTTTTTGTTTACTTTCTTATTTGCGGCAGCATCATTGATAGTAATAGCGTGGCACTGGGAATAGCTCTTTTAAAGCTGGAGGCAGAAGTGAGAAGTATTCTGGATATTTTGGACAGGTCATGTATGTTGGGAGGAGGAGTGTTCAGACTTATCTGATATAACCAATATTTAATATTTCTACATTTAAACTACTATTTTTTTTTTTTAGGGTGAGACAATCCATGTAAATCTAAGTTAAAAGCTATTTTGACTCTACACTCTTTGGTGGCATCACTTTACCTTAACACAGATCCTGTTTTAGCAAAAAGCTCAAGTAAACACATTAATTTTCTTTTTGTGATTTAATTTTCTTATTGTGATTTGCATGTGTAATAGCATGGAAAAAAACAATACATTTTTAAGGGAAGAATTATGGCAGTTAATTAGCCTGAAATTTCTGAAAACCATAGATGAGCTGATATTATCAGTGAGCAAGGTTTTAGTAAGTAAATTTTGCCAGCTGGAAGTGTGACAGGGATGACTAGCATTTTGATATTCAAAATACACCTTGAGACTTCTGGTGTCTTCTGTATTTGCTATCTGTTTAAATAAATTTGGTGTTAGCAGTAAGGTCAGAGTCTGTTAATATTTACTTTGGAGAATTCTGCTTTTCTGAGCCTTTTTTTTTTGTCTCTCTCTGGTTTCTGTCCCTATAAGAATAATGTTAACAGTATGCACATCCTTCCAGAGATGGGGTAGTAATGGAAACAGTAAACTTTGGTGTCCTTAATGCATTTTTCAAAGTTAGGTGTTTCAGTCTGAAGAATGTACTGTTTTGGGGATTCTCTTGTTGGGACTCAAAAAATCTGTAGACGATAACAGCAGCTGGAGCAGTAGTAGCTCATCGCAGTGCCAGAGGCAGGGCTGGTAACCGATGTGCTGTCAGATTTGTTAGCTAAAACAGACCCCTGGGGGTTTTCATGACAGCTTTCCTTTCTGCACATTTGATATTCCTGATTTCTGAATTATTCAGCATTGCTGCTGCGAAGTCAGATAGTGTCTCTGGAGCATAATTAACTAAGCAACGGTTAAAAACAGGAAAAAAGAAATGTCCTAATTATATATTCGTTGCTTTGTGAATACTTGGCTAGCAGTTTAAAATACCAACTATAGTTCACAGGAACCTGTGACAGGGCTAGGAAACTCTGGAAAAGATATCCTGGTCTCAGCCAAGTTAATAATAAAATTTCTGTTGTATAAAACAGGGCAAAAGTTAAACCTCTCAAAATATGTAAAACCAGATAGACCTAAACTAATGCTGAAATGTGATCTGTCTCACTGTTAAGAGAAACGGAAGGAGTCCCTTTCTCCATGTGTTAAACGCTTTGGTTGTTCTTTTTCCATGTGTCACCTTTTTTGGAAATTGAAATTAATTTAGTTCTCACCAAGGCAATAATGAGAGTATTTAGCTAGTGTTTGATCCACTGCTTTTATTGCTGGAGCTATGTTTTACTAAAAAAAAAAAAAAAAAAAGGAATGGCATTTTAGGATGGTAAGCTTTTGTTTAGGTGTCCATGTGCTTTAATATTTGTCTCATGGCAAGTCAGAGTATACCCAGTTGGGTTCCTTTCAATATGAACAGGCTGGTTTAGCTTCAAAAGCATCCTTCTTCTTGGCAATCATCATGCATCTCTAATCTATGGCAAAACGTACTATTAGGTATGCAGAATACATAACCTCTGTCTTTGCTGTGACTGATGTATGGGGGAGAACAGGCTTCACTGCTGGTCCCTTGGTCAGTGCCAAGTGAACCCACTTTGGTTTTTCCTTTGGAAGACAGATATTTTTGTCAGATGGCTGCTGGCTAAAATGAACCCTTGAAAATCTCTGAAAGACAGTGGACACATTACTTCTTGGGACTGAACCAAAGTTTTAAGAAATGAAATGAGAAAATTATTTTATTAATTCCATGAGCACCTAATGAAAATAAATTGCTTTTTGTTTCTTTGACTTTTCACTAGGAGCCTTTAGAGAAGATCTTTGTTAAAAGCTTTTGTTTGTTTGCATTGCAAGCTTTAGTGACTGTGTTATCAAAGCATCCCGCTGAAGTAGGAAGATATTAATACTGAATTTAATATATGAAGCACAGAACAAGTGACTTACCGGAGAAGCATGTGGCAAAACTAGAAACAGAGCAAGATTCAGTATAATTATTACCAATATCTCCTCCCTGTCTTCACAAATGAATTAGACATTCTGGATTTGGGTCATTTTGATATTTTGAACCATTGTTACACCTAGGGTCTTGAGGAGAGAAGTCGCGCTTTCCCACAGGAATAAAGGACCTAAAGGGCTGTGCTCTTTCTTATTGCTGGATGTCACTGGTAGCACATACCCTTTTTGTGGCTATCTGCATTTGAGTTTATCAGCCATCCAATTGTCTAGAAACTATCTCATACGAAACTCAGTACTCTGTGGTGCTGACCTGTCAAAGTCAAACAGAGCTCTCCACAGAGGATTATTGAGGCCAAATTTTGCTACCACATCTTAAGCCTTCTTCCCCCATTTTCTCCAGCTGTTAACTTTCTTTATAATTTAACTAATTTAAATTAACTAGTTAATTAGCTTTTTTGGCAGAAATAGATTTAAAAAAAAAAAATCTCGACCGTTTCCATTACACATTTAGCAGTCATGTATAAATTTAAGGAAATAACACAAAAATAAATTCCACCAATATTTAATGTCAGCTACAACGCCTTTCAGTTTGTCCTCAGTTGATGCAAACATAGCTTTATTATCTCAAAAATGCGTGAAAATTCTATTTCAGCTTTCTACGTACAGGCCTTATTGGAAAGCAAATGGGCTGCTGTATATTTACACTGAAGCAAGGAGAGAGCAGTATCATACCAGGTGACTCGGTTGACAGGTCACAACAAATATAGCTCAGAATATGGAACTTTTGATCCATGAAGATAAATTTCAAAATGTTGTTAACGGAATAATTTTTAGTGAAAAAGATACTCGGAGAAAAGTGCGTCGCAAGTATTTTATAAGCCTGAAAAGAAGATAATTTCAACACGGAAAATGTTTTGAATTTGACATTTCTGAATGCAAATGTCAATGTTATGGAAAATAAAGGAGAAGAATCAGAAAAGCTGGTATAAAACTAAGTGGTTTGTTAGGATTGTTATGCTTTTTCATTATCAGAAGTAAGCTTGATTACTGAGTAGAACATCCTGGAGGACAAGCTTAAAGCCAAATTAGCCATCTGTCGGTATTAGCTACCTGCAGAGCTGGCTCCAGGGACTCCAGCTGGGGTTCTCTGGGGAAAGGCTGGCTGTCACCAGCCCGAGCGCACCCTGCAGGCACCCTTTCCTGCCCTGGGGGAAGGGCGACGCGCTCCCGTAACAACAAGCAGAAGAGACGAGCCAGGGAAAAGTTGTTGGAGACAGAGGTTGTGCTGGCTGCGGCTTCCCCGGGAGCTTCCAAAACTGGAGTGTTTCTGTCATTCTGACTTCGGGCACCCAGAAACCTGCAGATGTGAGGCACCATTGCAGGTGTAAATGATACTGCTGGATGCGGCATAACTGGAAAGGGTGGACACACTGTTCTGGGTCTCAGAAGCAGCCTAAAATTCAAAATGCTCCCAGGAGTCCTCTATCAGGTATGGGAGACATGAGAATTTCCCCAGGGACTTGCAAATCTCATCTGGAGAGTGAAAAGGAGGAGGGTTTGTGTGGTATACAATATTATGCACACTTGTTATGAAATTTTGGGACAGGCAAGAAGCAAGTTTATTGAATGACTTTGGATGGGGGAAAAAGGGAAAAGAAAAGGATGATGGTAAAACTTAATCTGTGTTTGGAGACTATTATAAACCACCTAATCAGAAAGAAGTGAATAAAAAAACCCAAAATAATCCACTGACAGTGATCTAAAAGATAATAAAATTACTAATATGTCAGGAATTGACCCTGTCATAGCACTTATATTTCCTTGTCTGGCAGAGGATGTGGTGCCATAAGACACGGGGAGAACACTACCAGCTCCCTGCCACCAGGCTGGGGAGAGGGTGCTCCTGCTGCAGGGCAGTCTGTTACACTGCTGGCGTAAACTCACTGAAATGGAAAAAAAAAAAAAAATAAACACCACACCACATGCTCAGGAAAACATGTCTAGTTTTCTAGCATTTGAGTGAATTAAGCAGTGTGAGGAGGAGGACAAAGCTGTTCCATGGGGAGGAGACCACGTGCCTACAAGCTACAGCCCGGAGGATTAGCAGAGTGAGCAGGGAGTGAGTTCTCTCCCTTTGGTAGCAGCAAGACGTTAAGCAAGTTAAGCAATATTAGGAGCTTGGCTACTTGGTAGAATTGGGAGGCAGTAAATGTGATTTTCCTTCCAAGGCATTTGGTGTTGCCAATGTTGCTTTCTCGTAAAGTTGATAGAGTGTGGATACAGGTTGAGAAGAAACTGCTGTCAAAGAGTAGCTGTGAACGGTTTGATGTTGAACTGTGAGATTGTCTCAAATACCGATGCAGGTCCCTGAGGCAAATGTCTCTGCAGAACCCCACATCCTAGTTCTGTTCACTGCCTTCATTAATTATCTGAATAATAAATAGTACATTTTTAAAAACCAAGCAAGCTGGCATTGCCAGGGGCTTACAGGTCATTGGGAAGACAGGGTCAAAATGCAAGTCGGTCCTGGTCATTGTGCAACGTGTTAACACCATAAGAAACTGCAGGTAACTATATGCTGTGTCCAGATCTAGTCACCGCACCTGGGAACCACGCAGTAGTTTTGTGGAGACTCCGGTTGAACTTCAGTTGTTTAATCTCGAACAGGGAGGGCTGAGAGAAAGGACATATATCTGTTTTCTGATATGAAAAATGTCATTAAAAAGGGGATAGTGATTAATTGTCTCCATGGAGACTGGGCCGATTTTTCCAAAAAGTTGTAGCATTGTCTCCCCTTTGTTTATTTACTGAGGTTGGCAGCAGGCAAAGGCAGCGTGTGAGGTGGTCAAGGAGAAGACAATCTGGTTCATCAGCCCTTAATATTTTTGGGAGTATTATATAAACCTTCAGTAGCGATGGTTTACTTGTGCACAGCTACTTGTTTTACTATGTAAACTGCATTTCCATGGACAAAGAACTGTGCTTAGTGAGTTTTTGAACTCTTCAGCTCCATCAAGGGGCTTAATTTTGTAACTGAGATGAAGGAAGGAGCATTCTTAATCCACTGAAGTACTTCGTTTATGTGTTTGTTTCCTAAGAGGGAAATATAACATAGCAGTTAAACCTTTTGTGATAAAGTTAAAGTCAGTTTGTAAGGCTTACAATAAGAGGAAACATTTAAAAAGTTTTATTTTGCAGATTAAGAATTATAGTAGTGAAAATTAATTCAAGCAAAAATTCATATATATTCAGAGTTAACATTAGGAGCACATGTGAAATCCTATTTCAATTGAGTTTTTTAACAGTAGCTTCCTGTATAGTAGCCCTGAAAGCATTTTATTTGGGATTCTAAGGCTTACCATTAAAAATAATGCTTCTTAAAATAAGGTTTTCAGCAGCTAACTAGGCTGGCGTGAATGTATGCTGTCTAATTGTACTGAGGCTGGAGACAGGCCCAGGTAGAACAGCTTAGTAACTGAGGAAAGCCCTTCTCATGTATCAGTTTCTAAACAAACAGCTTTTTTGCAAGAATTGATATTTCAAAGGATTATTTACATCAGCAGACAAGCCATGCACTTCTTGAAAATGGATTATTTTTCTGGTTTGCTACTTACTGCAATAGATTATATGTTGACTTCTTATTAGAAAATACGTTTAAAAGATCTTACATTAATCTCCACCTAGAGCACAAATTAGCTATGCTTCATCAATAAAGCTCTGTACCTGGAAAACTAAACTCAAAATCTTTCATGCAAGAAGAAGAATGTTCTTGACTTGTATTCCTTCCTCTGAAAGAGCAGCTTTTTATTACTTACGCTATTTGTCAAGAATATGATACGTATTTCATGCTGAATGCTTGGCTGTTGGCTTTTGTCTTGATAATGAAATACATACACACATGCTCTGAACGTATCTTGACAGTGGAGTGAACTTCATTATTCCACAGAGATGTGAAGATTTATCGTAGGAATATTAGTTTGGTTGCGTAGTGTTCATCATGTGGACACCATCGCTCATAACAATAGGAGTTTGTGGAGGTTGATGTTATTCATTTGAAGATTTTTCTGGCACCCATCTTTATTATTAACGCACAGCAAATAATGTGTTGATCTTGAAATACCAGGAATGCATACAGGGGTCTTATGCTGGCGTCTAACGTGTACTTGCAGAGTCGCTCAAGTTACAGAAGCAAAAATAGGAAGACTTTTTTCACTGGTTTTAGTTTCTTCTTAGTCATTACCTCAGATGGCACCTGTATGGTCAGTAATGAGAGTCTGTGTCCTACAGCAGTCGTCTTTAAAAACTGAACCACAAACAGACACCGCGTCTCTTGCTTCATTGCTCTCTGATTTAATAAATCTCGCAGGAAGTGAAATCAAGTCTCAAGGTGAATTTCTCCCCTGGGACGCAGGGAGAGGAAGGTTCTTTTCTACATGGGGAGCTGGACTACACTGAGTTTTCTCCTTGGGAAATGCAGGTGTATGAACCACCCGCAGACTAATGGAAAGGTATCTAAAGGGTATTGGTATAGACGGGGTGATGTATGAAGGAAGAAAACCGCTAATGCAGAGCATGCTGTGTCAGATTTGCTTGAAGCTGCTGTCCCTGCTCTGGAAATAAAAGCAACAAAGACAAAACGCTGACCTCTGTGAAGCTCATTCTTCTTCTAAGAAAATGTACTCAGTCTTTCTTCGTTGTTATTAGTCTCTGTCAAGAAATTGTATCTTCCAGCTAGAGCAAGTTTTGGCCTCCAGGAATAGTTGCATCTGCAAGTGATTGAAAGATATTGTCAGGAATCCACTTCACCTGACCCCAAAACACAGTTTAGTTGTGGCTGTATTGCTTTTCTGCCTCTATTGAGAGATTAAGCTTCATCGCTAAACAGCAAACTCAGTTATGAATGAGGCTCTTTTAGCAATAATTGGAAGCAGATTTTTTCCCTTTGGCTTGTTTGCTTTCCCACTTGCTCCTGATATTAGTTGTTAATGGAATAGCATCTTCTGTAATTACAGTGGAGGCATGGTTCTGCTTTTAAAGTATAGTTGTGAGGGGAAAATATTTGCAGTGTTCTGTTTCATTTTATCTCTATTGATAAACATAGCATTTAGAAGAATAGCACCCTGTGTATAGCTTCAGAAGGAAAGCTGTAAAAGTGATTCTGTCAATGCTAATAATTTCAATCTTTGACCTGCAATTCTGTGTTTTATAATGTACTTATTTGTGTTTTGCAATTTGTATTTAACTGCATGTCTGAGAAGGCTCGTGCATAACATTCTTCCTTTAAATCTTTCATTAGTTTTATTTTCTTGGTAGCGGAATATGGCTGAATGCTACAGCAGCTGCTTTGCAACTACAACTCTTCTCTCTTATTACTGATAATGACAGCCAACAATTTACTGTGTGTATTAAGTTTGGGTATGTGTTGTTGAATAACTGAAGTTTTCAGGAAAATATTTTCACAAACGTGAGACAACAAATGTCAGACTGACCTAATTACTGTTCTTCTCTACAGTTTCTGTGGGTTCTCTTCTGCTAGCTGGAGATGAGGGGGTTGAAAATGTATTTGTTAGCAAAGTGTTCAGATTTATTATCCTACTGTTTATGGCATCGTAATTCCCATTGCTGTTTAGCTGGTAGTCAGGGGATATTTTCAGTTATGAAAGCAAAGGAAGGACTGCCATAAGTGGAGGGGAGGTGAGATCCACGCTCCCTGCCTCATGCCAGCCTGAGAGCTCCCCGCTTTCGGGGAGGTGGCAGAGTTCCCCGGGGGGGGGCGACTGGGGAATGAGCTGGGACAGGGTCAGGCCGGGTAGTCAGGGGACTTGGTCGAGACACCAAAAAGAAAGGAGGTTGCAGTAACAGTGTAGACACAAGCAGTCCTCTCATCAGGGGACTTCTGTCCTTCAGAAGCCCACAGCTTTTATTCAGTTAGCGTAACCCGTGCTCACCCTGGCCATTGCCTCTAAAAGGCAGACAGTAATCTGACAGATTAAGGGCAGATTACCGAGCAGTACTGAGCAGAGGTGATGTAAGTACCTGCAGGGCTAAAGTGATGCCCCATGGGGAGAAGTTCCTGGGCAGATGAAACGGTTTTACTCCTTGGAGAAAACAGATGATTGGAGGTGTGAAGCCTGTCTATACACTGACACTGAGCGTGGCTCACAGCAGCAGCTTCATCTCTTACCGAGATTCCGTTCACGCTTCTGAGAACAACCACTATATTCGAGGCCAAGAAGCTGGGGAAAAGTGGAAATTCCTCAGAGTGTGTGGACTCAGGACCTTAAAGCAGCTGCTGACAATCCTCTCTGAATCGGCAGTTGAAGTATTTCCATGAGGAGCTAGGAAACCTGTTGGATCAGAAGCACTGAACACTCTTTGTGTAGTCTGTAAAATGATAACAGTATTACCAATTCCATCTTATGAGTATCATCTGCTTAATGAGACTATCTGTCAGTAACTATCTAGACAATATAAAGCCCATTTGTTCATGGTGGTGAATGTGACCATGACGGAGGAGATCAGATGAAATGACACAATCACTGGGGCTCATAGCTACCATTTCTAACAAAGATTATTCTGATTATATGTTAAGGGTTTGCTTTTTCTGTTTATCCCCTCTCTCTCTTTCTCTCTCTCTTTTTTTTTTCTTTCTTCTAAACTCTTGACAATAAAGCCTTTTTAGGTCAGTTGCGAGAATCCTTATTACTGTCCAATGTGCCTTTCTGCCAGTTCAGGATTTGGTGTGCCTTTTGGGTGCTTTCTAATTTAATTCTGAAGTGATAGGGCTTTCACTAGCAAATTTTTGGAAATGAGTCAGGGATGACTGCCCCAAATTTCTCCAACATTTCAGATGTTTCTTAAAATAACTGTATCATTTATTTTATCCATATACTATTTGTATATGGCACTAGATACATGTGAACGAATAGTATTTCCTGGAAGCAAGTGTAGACAGGAGTCCTGGGATCTGAGTTAATGCAGTTGCAGTGCTTACATGTTATGGTCTTCAGTTCTCCATTTTTTCTTGCAGTATTTTCATTATAGATACACATAGGTTAGGGTGACCCCCTCCTGATCCTTGCGCCGTGACATGGCAGGCAGCAGGACGATGCTGGCCCAAGGACAGCCGGGCCGTGTGAGCCTCCGGGTCCAGGAGGCAGAAAGGCTGCAAGGAGCTGCGGGCTCTATCGGCGAGTCACCCAAAAGCCAGCTGCGTGCCCAGTCCTGCCCTATCCCACAGGAGGCAGGATCACTTCTGAGGTCTCCATCCCAGAGGTCCCCTTCTGCTTGCTGTTCTCAGAAATATATGTTGTACCTTCCAGCTATCTGCAAATTTTAGCGTGCACCTCCTAGGCGGGGAGGTTGGCCGTCTCACTGGGCGGAGGTTCTCTTCTCTGCAGTTTGTTCGGAATCGTTCGTGCTACGTCCTGCACAAAGTAGCAGAACCCTATGGCAAATTCATTATCCTTACTTGCCTTCAAGGTCAGGTCCAGAGTTCACGTACAACAGCACAATTTCACTGGCAATGTATTTTTCGTACACTTAAACCATCTAAAGACCCAGCTGCAGGTTTGCCAGGCACATTGGTTGGAAGCAGAATCGTGTATTCAGCCATACAGATTTTTAGTGCTTCACTTCTGGATGCTACCATTTATCAGTAAATAGCGTAATAAGTGTACTTGTGACACTTATGTAAATATACACTTATATTTAGAATAAAAGAAAAATGTGATATTTCAACTGAGATAGACCATTTTCCTCTCAGCTGCATATCAAAACATTCACATAGCTGAAAGAGTTTCTAACAGAAGTGAGCATTCGTAACAGCAGTCAGCAACTCTTGCCATCAGAACATTTTACTAACAGTTAATGAAAACTGTCTATACTCTGTTTTTGAAAACAACCAGTTCACAGCCAAATTCTGAAAGCAAAATGCTAGGCAGAAATCTTTTTTGAGGAAATAAAATAAGCTATTGGGTATCTTCTGCAATTCCTCACAGCCTTGCTGTTGAAAACCTCAAAAATATTAATCTCCCATAGATCACACTGTAGATATTCTTTCTCTAGCTCATTATTGTTAAGGCACATTTCCATGCACTTTTAGTGCAGAGTTGAATGAGCTTATGCAAATGTGGAAAGCTATCCCTAGACCAGAATTTCATTTTATTTTTATTATCAAATGGAGATTTTTTTTTTTTTTAATTTGATTTACTATGATGATAAAACAGGAAGGTTCATTTCCCTGGCTTTCTACAGCCCAGCCTGCCCATCTTTACAACAACATCAAATTAAAAGCAGATGCTGTCACGGGACAATGAAGTGCTCAACCTCATCAGTTTTCAGCTCTTTCATCCTTCATTGTGAAGTGCTTTGCAGTGTTTTTCTGTCAGTTCCATTTTTGAAAAACTGCTTTCACTGTTTCAGAGTTTTTACAAGAAAATATCGTTGTGCCTCTGGTGCAGACAAGGAGAAATCTAATTTCATTGTAGTTAAGTGCCTGCCTCCCCATTACCCTCCATAATAGGGTAACACAGCGAATTATAGAGCTGTAATAAATAGCAACGATGCATCTAGGAGCACATTTCCAGGATCCCAGAATACCTTTGGCTGCATATTTGCCTCTTCAGGCATAATTTTTTTTTTTTTTTTACCTTCTTAAAACTTAATGATAATGTTCTTGAAATCTTTGGCCACTGGCAAATGGATGACCTGCTTTTTGTAGCAATGGCATGGCTACACAGGCTCCCGTCTCCCCTCCCCGCCCCCTGCATGTAATCATTTCAGGCTTCTGCATTAACCCCCCAAAGACAGACATAAATGCAATATTAAAATTACCTTTTGTCCCCATTTCCTGCCTGCGTTTGAAGCAGCGTGTGTGCAGAAGGGCAGAGCGGGGCAGTTGCTGACGGTACTACTGAAGAACTGATCAAAGGAATAATATGCATCCACATCCTCGGCTCCGTGGCAGATCACAGGCCACATCATTAACTGTGTGTCTCATCCTCTTAGCCTGTGTGAGGGCTCTGTCCGCTTGCATCCGAGTCGCTGGGGGTAGTTTGTGGGACCTTGAAGAAAAGCCGATTCCATCGGCGTACTAGGCAGGAGTATTTGAAAAGACTTTGCTAAAAAATGAGGAGAAGGTTATTGTAACTCCACTTCCACTTATTTAAAAAATCTTTGCAACTCAGAAGTGTTCTGGAAATAGCCTTCACTAACCTTTCAGTCCGATCTGGCGTGTGAATAGTGAGGCGAACTCTAAAATGTAATGTTTTAGAGTTACAGTAAATCAGTGTCATGGAGTTGTAGTAAGCAGAATACCTTAAGAAAACCCACTAAAACGCCTGTTGCCATTTTCTTGCAGTGCTTCAATGCTAACTATTCCCATTTGCCCGCCTAAATCAGTCAGTGTTGCACAAATAAAGCTTCACCCAGAAATACTGCAGGAGAGCCAGCCAAAGCGGCTTCTGTTTTGTGTGGAGTTTACGGTGGTGATTGTAATTCGGCTGCCTTTCTTGTCTTTTTTCAAAGTCTTCCGACTGTTGCAGATGTGCATATGGCGCTATACGGTGGCATGTAGCGTAGTTATTAGTGACCCCTTTCCTTCGCCTGGCAGCTGTTTCACCAGCCCCCGCGGAGCGCGTGCGGCACGGGGGCGAAGGCTGGCC
>JMFS01008077.1:0-12916 GCA_000699545.1 Podiceps cristatus
AAGTTCCAGAGAGAGCGAGTGAGGGAAAAAAGAGCTGAACAAATGACCAAAAAGGCCTGAACAAATGAAAAAAAAGAGAAAAAGGGAACAGGGCATGACATCTATGGTATGGAATACTCTCTTTGGCCATTTTGGATCAACCACACTGACTCTACCCCTCCTAAGCTTTTGCACCCATACATTAGCAAAACCTAGGAAGCTGGAAGATGTCCTTGATCGCTTAGCAGCAACTAATAGCATAGTGTATTATCAACATTCCTCACATACTAAATCCAAAACACAGTATTTACTGGAAAGAAAATTAGTTCTGTCCTGGACGAAACTAGGACAGAGTGAAAAGATTTTGATGCATCTGATTGCCAAATGCGGAAATATTTCTGTGGTGTGTCTTCCAAATTTTTCTCTCATGCAGGGCAGGGCAAGACCTTGCTTCAACATGTTTTATCAACAATAAAGTAAGGAATTTACAAGGTTTGTATGACCTAGACAAGAAAGAGAGAAGAAGAAAGAAACCCACACTGTTATTACAATGTGTTATGCTGCCTAAGTACTGAACATCTTTATATAGAAAACTAACAGCAGAGACCAAGGGTTTATGCAACTGAAGTGTGGTTATTTGAAAAACTGGGAAAATATACAATTTAGTTCTGGAGGTCAACTGGAAAAAATCTTGTCTTTGGAACAGAAGGTGCATAAAACTTTAATGAGAAGTGTTTTATAAGGGGTATTACTGTATACAAATTTGGTTTCTAGGTGATAAATACCCTAGTGAGATTAGCCAGAAGCTGAGCAAATGGGAATTAATATTGGACACTGCTGTTGGCAACAGATTTCTGCTTCTTTTCATGGATGTAATGAATTTACAAGCTCCACATTTATGTGACAAACATGCAAACACTCTCCTCCTTCCCAAAAAACTCAAAATAAGTACTCAGGATAAAACATTTTATAAAGTTTTTATCCATCTTCAAAACTCTTATCTTTATGCAAATTTATAAACATGTAAAGTTTTCTTACAATGCTCAACTTTTTAACAGAAAAAAAAAAAAACAAACAAATTCAAATAAATGTTTTAGAAGTAAAAAAAAAAAACCTATGTAGAGGACTCTTTCAAAAGAAATGCTAGAGGGTCATTTTAATAAGGAGTGCAAAGCAGTAAGCTATCAGTATGGTAATTAAAATCAATGAGTGTCCGTAACCATGCTTGAAGATGTGAAGAAGGTTAAAACTAATTAAAAATATCACAAAAGGTCTTTCTTTAATGATTAGAGTGATGCCTTGGTGGATAGCACTTTGCAACCTGATATCAAGGGAAAACAGGTTCAAAGGAAAAAAAGTCTGTTATAAAAAGTGTAATTTTTATGCCCAGAGAGAATGGAAACATTAAACTGGTCAAATATAGCTCTATGTAGCTGGCATTCAAATATCATCAATTCTGTAAGCTTCTGAACCTATTTCTGCTGCCATAAATGAGAATGTTTCTATTTGACATAGAAGGCTGGGATCAGGCTCTACTTTTCCCATTGTAGCAGGTGATGCAATTATAAAAGCTAATTTAGATATTAGTTTGGTGGATTGAAAGAATTGTGGCTTGGGACCACAGAACTATTTGAGAGGCCCTTATCTGCAACCTGGACAGGTTTGCTTGAGAGATTAAGGGCTTCTGGCCTTCTGTGTTTATGCTCTCTGACATACAGCAAGGAGGAATATTATGTACTGCATGCTGTGTTCATCATCACTGTAGAGAATAACCGCACATGATTACACTTAATAAATAGTTAGAAATTTTCAATTATTTCACCAAGGCCTCTACTGTTAGATTTAGTGTGAGGATTGCTGTTTAGGTTAAAAAAACAAAAACAACAACAAAAGAAACCCCAATCCAAACCAAAACAAAACCAACAACAAATTTATAAATAAGAGTAAGAAGTTAAATGTGATGGATCAAAGAGTTTAAAACTATTTTAAATCCCATTGATTAAAGAGTAAAACTTTACTCCTTGCTATAAACGTCTAAGTCCGGAACTATCTTGTACTTTTAGACTAATCATTGATAGCTCTGTCTTTACTACATGTCTGAACTCCCCACATCCAGAAAAACTGAATATGGATCTGATTTTATATTTGAACTATAAAGCACTACTCAGAAAGTAAATTCAAATTCTGCTTTCTGCAGAAAGTCTAAATCATATTTCTTTTGTTTTCTGTCCATCCCAATAGTGTAACAAAATGCATTTCTGCTCCAAGCAGAGTACAGAGCTGCTCCTGAAAAAAATTATATCTACTAACTCCATTTGTAAATGTAAGTTTTGCTGGTTTTTATTCTGGTTGACCTTACAGTCAGCACAGCTAAAAGAGATTCACATGTGAATCCAATTCCACCCCGTGCATCATCTGAGCTGTTTACTATATTTGAGGCAATTACAGCTGTGCAAACCCAGTGATGGCTTTAGGGGGCACAGGTGCAAACAAGGGACTAATTTGGCCTGCAAAACCTGGATTATTGGTGATAGTAGATGAGATGGAAAGGAGCCAACTTAATTCTCAAATCACAGGCCAAGTATGCAGGGCTGAGAAGTATATACAAATATTTACTTAAATGGGAGAATATGGGATAGAAAAAATCTTTAATAGCAATAAACATATATTCCCAGTGAATTTCTTCCATTTTCTTCCTTTCACAGTGTCACTTTCTAAAGTAGCAGTGTACTTGAAGAAATCAAGTGAAAATGCTAATGTATTAACCCCATGTCAGGAGAGAGGCTGAGGGAGCTGGGCTTGTTCAGCCTAGAGAAGAGAAGGCTGCGGGAGGACCTCATTGCAGCCTTCCAGTACCTGAAGGGAACATACAAACAAGAGGGGAATCAACTTTTTAAAAGGGTAGAAAATGGCAGGACAAGGCAGAATGGATTAAAGCTGAAGGAAGGAAGGTTTAAATTAGATATTAGGGGTAAGTTTTTTACAGAGAGAGTGGTGAGCTGCTGGAACAGGCTGCCCAGAGAGGTGGTGGATGCCCCATGCCTGGAGGTGTTCAAGGCCAGGTTGGACGGGGCCCTGGGACACGTTGTGTAGATCCAGGCCTGGAGGTTGGTGTCGCTGCCTGTGGCAGGGGGGTTGGAACTCAATGATCCTTGGGGTCCCTTCCAACCCAGACCTTTCTATGATTCTATGATTACATTTGGTTATATTACAGAAGAAAGTAAGAAAGTGAAAAGGAGAGACAATTTTGTAGAAATATTATTGGATATGCAATTATTTCTTGAAATTAAAAGAAAATTGAAGGGTAACAAAGTGCATTTTTATACAGTATGTGAATTCCATCATTTAAAAGTAGTGATTATTATACATACGGATAAAGGTAATTTAAAATGTCAAGGAAGGACAGACGAAGAATAAGAACGAAAGAAGTCAGGTGAAAGGAGAAACACTCTGTTGATACTTGATAATTTCTTGATTATAGTGATATTTAAATCTGTAAAAATTAGACTGGTTCTATATTTGAGGCAAAATTTTCTTAATGATATCTAGTGTTTCCAGATAGTTTGGCTTCATGAATTAAATGTAAACTTTTTTCATTTTGTTCTTCTTTAAAATGGAACACTCGTTTTGTTTTACTACAGATATTGAATGAATGTTGGTATTCCTTTTCTTTTTACTGTTCCTACTTACACATCTATGAGTTTAGGGTGGTAAATATATGTCAAGACCTATAATCTTTTCTGTTACAAGAAAGTTCTGTTACAACTGCTCTAAATATTTCTTTTTTAAGTAACTGAAAGTAAAATTTCCATTGAATGAATGAGATAGATATATTTGAGAATTTGTTACTTTTAATTATTCTTCCTTGTAGATTTAACAGATAAACAAAAAGCATCTCTACGTTGAAAATCTTTGTCTCAAATCCTAACTTTGCTCCATTGATCAAATATTGTTTTAAGCAAAGTTTCTAAATCATGGTGCTGGCGGAAATAATATACAACTGGGTTTTATATTTGTATTATATTTGAATGAAGACAATTCCTCTGAAATTCAGTTAAAATATTGCAAATGGGATTTGCATAAGATAAATTCCTTTGGAATCCAACATCTGTCTTATCTTGGGTCACTTAATTGAGATTGCCATAAATTAAAACTATACTATAAAGAGTAACTGTTAGAGATAACCAATTATCAGCTGTAGCCTCAAAGGAAAATATAGCACTTAATTCACAAAAACAGTTCACCAAATGTGTTTCTGAAAATAATTACTTAATTATTTTGTCATATGCATTCTGGCAAAATATAATTCTTATAGCCTATAATTTTTTTTCCAGTCACATAAGTGTTATTAACAGCTGTTTCATAATTAAGGTAATAAAGCAAATTCTAAGGTATCAGAGTAATGAAAAAGGATGAAGTAATCCTTCCTTACAGTTCAGTAATATGCCTGAATAATTTCATAGGTTGATGTTGTGTATACTGTGCTCATATTAAAAGAGTAATTTATGCATATTGGAGTATGTAATCATCTATATTCCACTTACTAATTCTATTAGTCTTTCTCTTTGAAGAAGGAACTGAAAAATCATATTTCTTATGAGTCTTTGTCTGCCAGCTTATTCTTTGGGGCTCTCAAGCAGAAGCAAATACTTAAGAAAAGACAGCGATGAGAGACAGAGATAAACCTCTCTTTGGAGCTCCTGCCTTGATTCATGAAACTATTCCCAGGTGGTTAAAGAAATAATTAAAGTAATTAAATGGGTTGAAGTGGTTGGACATTCAATGGGTACATCCTGGATGATTCAAGTTCTATTGAATCCGAGGTTACCTTGTGCTGAGATTACATTGAAACTAAGGTCTAAAAAAGTTGTTTCTGGATATATTACCCAGATGAAACATCCATTATACCATTAGAAACAGCCAAAATGGTTTAAATGCCTGATTCAAGATACAGTGAGGTCAGTTAAATGATCATCATTCAGTTCAATGTCTACTGGGTCAAACTGGTAATTGCTACCAATATCTGAAATCTGAATTCTTCCTGAAAAAAAAAAAAAAAAATCTCTATAAGAGAAACATGAGAATGGACTAATGTAATGGTCAGTTCTACCACTTGATATGTTCCTTTATTCTTACCCCTCTTGTGAGCTAGGCAAGATAATATTATGAATTTCTAGACTGTATGAATAAATACAGAATCTGCTGGAATCACAATCTGAGATTATTTGAAAGCTTGAAGAATGTAGGACTGTTGTTTCTGAGTTCATCTGTCTCTCTCCATATAAACCACCAATTTTTCTAAAGGAATACTCCAAGTTTTTTTGGCTCCTTTATTCATGATAAAGAACATTTTGATGATCACCTAATCTTCTCATAAATGTAATGAACGTATTCGATTAATTGTCAATAACAATTAACAAGGTTGGTAGATTACTTAGGTAAAGGAGAATATAAAGTAAAGAAAACTCTTCCGAGTAGTTATTCAGAGGTAGTTTGACTTACTCATTCTTTTCTTGTGACTTGGAGATTTTATTTTTTCATGATGTTAGATAATTGCTGAATACAAAGTTAATTCTAGAATGCTATTTTTTTAACATATTTGCAGCTTATTGTATTGATAGCAGTAAAAAAAATATCCATTTTATCTTTTATTTTCAAATACCAAGGTTTTTACAAACCAAGTTATTCTGCTCTTTCTGCAGATGGAATAACTACTATGGTAAAATTTTAAAAATGATTTTTCAATACACCCACAGAAAATGGTTTCTGGAAAGCTAAACATGATAATAAACCAAAACAATGGGAACAAATCTGAGGTGTAACTTTCCTTCACTGAAGACTCTAAAGAAACTAAGTTTCTATATGTATATAATGAGAAATAAGGAAACTTCACCTTCTATTTCAAAGAGGAGGAAAGAACATTAATACAAAAGGAGATGACTGTTGACACTTTTTGTTTCAGTGGCAAAGCTTCAAGAAAGGCATATTACATATGTAATTCAGGACAATATGTTCATTTGTTTTATCAACAACAATCAAGAAATGTTTCTATCAGAACAGACACTGTAACTTGTGTAACATGATTAAATCCTTACTGCTGATTCCAATTTTAGCAATATATAGCACTTCTGAAAGAAAAATATAACTTCCAATTTCAAAGCAGTAAAAAGTTTTGCTCTGTTTTTATACTCTAACCTTTTCTTCTGTAACTTTTATACTTCACTAATATGCTATTGCCTCAATTCTGAGCTGTTTAGCTTAATTACGGATATGTTTGAACTACATTATAGTTAGGGGATGTAATTAATGTTTATGCCTCCTCAGACTATCACTTTAAACAATAAACATAGGACGAAAAAAATAGCAAGAACTTTTTGTGAAAAGAACTTTTCCCAGTGTTTATTAGAAGAATATGGACTTGGGAAAGGGAAAGAAAAAAAAAGAAAAGAAAGTTTCTATAAATACACTTGAAAGACAAGCAAAGCTGGCTTCATGTGATTATTTATGATGTAAGGGAAAGACATAGAAGAATTGTCAAGAGAGTCAGATGTAGACGTATAATGAACCAAATTCATCAAGCTAACTAAAAGTTTATGATGTTTCAGTAAGGAAAAAAGATAAGGTGGCTTCAAGATACTCACATGATGGCATGAGTTATTCTATACAGTAATAGAAATCTTTAGCTAGATTTCAGTTACGCTTAATGGGAAGAATAATTTTTGTTTCTTTATTTTCTTTAAATTTCAAAGAATGGAGGAGATATCCTTTGTTTAATCTGGCAAGGATGTGAAACTTATTTTTATTTAACATCTCATACTGATGGATAAAACCTTTGGTTTTCTAGTGAAGCAGGTCAAAAGGAGAACTGGAGAAGGCATGTAAACTGACATCTTTGGAATTGTTTAACAATGAAATATTCAGTACTTTCAGCTGATCTCTCTACAGGAAAGCAGAAGCTCCAACTCACAACTGTAGTGCTTGTAATCATGTATGAGTTTTTTGACAATCTCTGTAGAAACTCTATTACTGAAGAATGCTTATTGATATGACAACATTGTGACTCACTGGTGCCTCTAGGGTATGTTTGACTGAATTTATTTCCTCCTTTGTATTTCTTTTACTGCCTTCCCTTTGTTAGTCTGGTAGGTTCATGCAGGGTTATTCATTTTAGCATTCCCATTCTGACATAGCAGGGTCAATTCCAATTGAGGTTATAGGATTACTGAACTAACATCTTGAAGAAAAACACATTGATGATCATTTAGTTTGCCTGAGATATCTTTTATTTACAAATCAGTTTGCTTAGTTAAGGAAAAGGTCAGTAAACTTTTCACATACTTGTTCACTGGATAAATAAACTAGATCTCAGTTCCTCAGGTTTATACACTTTTAAATGGTAGTTTAAGCTTTTTTGCACTAGATAAAGTCCTTGTAATTCTACTAAACAGTTTACTGACAGCATTTTAAAGATGAAATATGAAATTTCTTACCTTGCCTTGTCTTCCCTTGTTTTCTTGAAGGAAATGTGACCAGCAGGCTGAGGGAAGTGATTCTCCCCCCCTACTCCACTCTCATGAAACCCCACCTGGAGTACTCTGTCCAGCTCTGGGGCGCCTAACACAAGAAGGACATGGATCTGTTTTAGTGAGTCCAGAGGAGGACCACAAAGATGATCAGAGGGCTGGAGCACCTATCCTATGAAGACAGGCTGAGAGAAACGGGCTTGTTCAGCACAGAGAAGAGAAGGCTCTGGGGAGACCTTCTAGCAGCCTTCCAGTCCTTAGAGGACAAGAAAGCTGAAGAGGGACTTTTGATAAGGGCATGTAGTGATAGGACAAGGAGTAATGGCTTTAAACTGGAAGAGGACAGATTTAGATGACAATTAAGGAAGAAATTCTTCATTCTGACGGTGGTGAGGCCCTTGAACACATTGTCCAGAAAAGTTGTGGCTGCCTGGAAGTGTTCAAGGCTGGGTTGGATGGGGCTTTGAGCAACGAGGTCTACTGTAAAGTGTCACTGCCTATGGAAGAGGGGTTGGAACTAGATGATCTTTAAGGTCTCTTCCAACCCAAACCATTCTATAATTCTATGATTCTATGAAATGTGGTTACCCTATGAAAGGAACAGTCTGACAGTCATGTTATGCAAAGAAAAGATGTTTTTCAGCTTGCAAATGCAAAAGAGTAATACTGCACTTTTTGTTCTCAGCTTCTCTATGAACTGGAGTAAAAATCCTAAGTTTGACAAGTTCTGAAAACTAGGACCTTTACAACTATGTAGACATGTAGTCAGATAACAGGGACCAGGTCAAAAGTGTTCCACTTGTTTTCGTTTTGAGGATTAATTAATAAGCAATAAATCAATATTTATTTTAATATTTATTTCTAATAGATAAATAAACAAACAATTACATATATAAAACCATGAATAGAGATGCTGGAAGTCATCTGTCCTCTGTGAGATGTTTTATTGCACAGGGGAGATCTAAATACACATCTTGCTCTCATTTTCATGAGTTTTGCCCTATAGAGTGAAAAATACCTGAAATTTACCTTTGTTGCACAGTTCCTATGGCTTGGTGAATCAATGGTCATTAAATAACTGAATGTATTGAGCAGTTCCACTGAATGTAGTACAAGGAATTCCCACGGATATCTGAAATAACAGTATGCACAAGAAAGTATTTTTTTACCCATTCTTTCATTTGATTTTAATAGGTGCTTTCAACTGTTATCATACATATTTTAAAAGAAAGCTTAAATGTAAATTAAAATATTTTCTTAGCATAAAAGCTGTTTGACTTTAGGATTTATGAGTCTGTTATCACCTTATGAGTTATAGCACATTACCACCTACACTAAAATTCTTTCTGTGTGTAGTCTGAGACTTTGAAATAGGTTTATGGCATATTCTTACCTGTATGTGAAACTGTTTTTTGTACAATACTGTAGCAAATATTGCCATAACAAACAAAATAACTAATATCTTCAATCAGCAAGAAGCCTTTTGGAGTTTTTTTTTTTTCTTGTTTTTTTTTTTTTTTTTTTTTTTCTTCCTATGGTATAAGGTGATAGTCTATATTACCCTGTTCCTTCTAATGGTTATAGAGTAGTCCATAAAGAAAACCTGTATATTCAGTGCCAGCTGAAGTGGAAACATTTGAATCTTATACCAGAAAGGAATACAAATGCTGAATCAAATTAACAGTTCTATGTGCTCAATGACTGTGTCTAATCTTTTATGACAGCTGGTACCTGACAGTGAGTTATTTAACTTAGTTTCTGCTTCACTAGCTGTTCAATAAGCCTTTTCATGGAACTGAGATTTGCTGAGTAATACAGTTCTTCTATCTTGGCTTCTTATTCTACAGTAGAATTGAGTTGAAACCATTTCCATTTCTATCAGTGCAATACAGATTTGAAAAGAAATAATTCTGTTGTGGCTGAAATACTTGTAGAAGGTCACCTGTAGGGTAAAAATAAGTTTAGGCAGCCAAACCTCCTACAATGCAATCACACACATCACAAGCAAGAGGGAAAGTGAGGGGGAAAAAAAAAAAAAAAAAAAAAAAGTCAGCTTCATTTCTCTAAGTCACAGTGATGGGAATTGCAAAAGAGTAAGTACTGTAGATACAAGTGCAAAGACAGACTATCCTGAGGGGTTAGAGAAGAAAGGTCTAAATATAAAGTGCCTAAATATGTGCTCTGGTTTCCAAAAAGCTCAGCTCCCACTGAGGTTAGTAAAAGCTATAAAATTGCTCAACATTTTAAAAAATCTGCCTGTTGTTTTTCCTGTTAATTTTGACTACCAACGTGTCTCATCTATTGCACAACTATGGGTATGGATTCAACAATGTAGGACAGACCAAAATACATTAAAATGTCAGAATACTCATTAAAATTACATATTAAAGAAGTAAACTCAAAAAAAAAAAAAAAAAGTAATTAATTCTAAACTAGGTATAATGTAAGAGTATGTTAGGAAAGATAAGTTTAAAATCAGTCATGCAGAGAAAAGTATATTAGCAACCATGCATGTGTGGCAAGAAATGAAAACAAGTCTAATGTCTTTGAAGCTGGAAGTCATTGATAAACAAGCCAGATCCCAAAGATATTTTACATATTGTAGGATTACATTAAGGGTATGATATATAAGATCATGTTTATGCCATAAATGAATAAATAAAATGAGCTAGGAAGGAAAAAAACAAGATGACTGACTTGGAATAGAAAGAATTCACACAGCTGACCAAACAGCTTCATAAATTCTTGAGCAACTGCAGATACTACTCTTGAAATACAATGTCCCATTAGAATGAATTAATTTGGCTCTTGGGTTGAAGTTGACCTGCACCTGGCTGCTTAGGCTACGCCTGTACTAAAAATAACAGTGCCACAGAAAGTTTCTGAGCACTAGAACAAGATTGTCTGTGCTGTTTAGCTCTTAGAAAATGCTTTTCATCTGTGCTAACCAGTGCAGTCTCAATCACAACCAGTGGCTTAACAGTTAAGAATTTCTATGGACCAGTGCTAAGCAGCTGTTGGGATGGGGGTACGCTGATTTTGAGTTTAAGAAAGTATCCTATCATAGAATGCTAACATCATTTGAAAATAACATTAGTGTTGGGAGGTCTAATTTCAGGTCTGCATTCAATTTTGTAGCTGTATTCAATCTTGTAGATGCATTCAATCACATAGAATCGTACAATCCCTTTGTTGGAAAGGACCTTTAATATCATTGAGTCCAACCATGCCTAACCACTACTGAACCATGTCCCTAAGCACCTCATCTACCCATCTTTTAAAAACTTCCAGGGATGGTGCCACCTTCCTGGGCAGCCTGTTCCAATGCCTGACAACCTTTTCAGTAAAGAAATGTTTCCTAATATTCAATCTAAGTCTCCCCTGGCGTAACTTGAGGTCATTTACTCTTGTCCTCTTGCCTGTTACTTGGGAGAAGAGACCCACACCCACCTCTCTACAACCTCCTTTCAGGTAGTTGTAGAGAGCAATAAGGTCTCCCCTCAGCCTCCTCTTCTTCAGACTGAACAACCCCAAGTCCCTCAGCTGCTCCTCATAAAACTTGCTCTCGAGGCAAGTCTTGACAAGTCTCCCTTGACAAGTCTTGCTTTCTCCTTCTTTGGACCCTCTCCAGCATGCCAATATCTTTCCTATACTGCGGTGCCCAAAACTGAACACAGTACTCAAGGTGCAGCCTCTCCAGTGCTGAGTACACCTGGGCCACTTGGGCACACTGCTGGCTCATGTTCAGCTGGCTGTCAACCAACACCTCCAGGTCCTTATCTGCCTGGCAACTTCACAGCCACTCCTCCCCAAGCCTGTAGAATTGCCTGGGGTTGTAGTGTCCCAAGTGAAAGACTTGGGACTTAGCCTTGTTGAAGCTCATCCAACTGACCTCAGCCCATCGATCCAGCCTGTCCAGGTCCCTCTGAAGAGCCTTCCTACCCTCAAGCAGATCAACACTCCCGCCTAACTCGATGTTGTCTGCAAACTTACTGAGGGTACATTCAATCCCCTCATCCAGATCATAGATAAAGATATTAAACAGGAGTAGCCCCCACACTGAGCCCTGGGGAACTCCACTTGTGACCGGCCACCAACTGGATTTGACTCCGTTCACCACCACTCTCTGGGCCCGGCCATCCAGCCAGCGTTTGATCCAGGAGAGTGTACACACATCCAAGTCATGGGCAAGCATTTTTTTTCATGAGAATGCTGTAAGTCACAGTATCAAAGGCTTTACTGAAGTCCAGGTAAATAACATCCACAGCCTTTTCCTCATCCACCAACCAGGTCACCTTGTAATAGAAGGAGATCAGGTTCATTAAGCAGGACCATGAATTCATGAATCCATGTTGACTGGGCCTGATCATCTGGTTGTCTTATGAAGTGTATGTAATTGCACCCAAGATGATTTGTTCTGTGAACATTATTAAGGATTGTTGTTATATTCATTAAGAAATTAAAATATTTTCTTAACCAGTCATGATCTGCTTCCATGTAGCTTATGTTAAGTATTACTAGCCCCAAATCACTTTTATCTGATCCATGACACATAGGCCCATGCTGGGAAAAGGATAAATTACATACAAGTCCTCACAGGTAGAGAGATTCCCATAGATTAGGTGAGTCTGTAGCCTCATTGCAATCTGGCCATGTGTACCTGACATCCAGTTTCATAATAAAAAGTTTCAACTGGAGAAATCTCTAATTTTCAAAGACATCCTGTGAGGAGATCATGTACATGTGTAACCGCCATTGACTAACCAGCCTCAGAGACCTAACAGTGAGACTGTCTTACAATGCAGCTGTTCCAAATGTTACTAGGAAAGGGTTTAAAATAATTGTTAGATAAATTTTGACATTCTCAGTAAATGTTTTCATTGTTTCACTTTGGAGCTCATTCCTTTACTAATTACTACTTTTTCAACATAATTAAGAAGGTGTAAATTTTACTTTCACAAGCTTCATTTGCACAATTATAATGTTTATAACTTCAAGTTTGAGTTTGTAATTTTAAAGTTATGCTCAGTGCAGCAGGCGAGTCCTCTCCCAGCCAACCTCACCCCTCCAGGTGCCCTTACACAACAGGTATGAGGATCTGGAACCTGAGGGCCAGGAGGGTGAAGGTACAGTCAGGGATCCATCAAAAGGGTTGACTGGGGGGAAGCGATCACCCCCACAGATTACAACAGCCAGAAACAAAAAAAAAACAAAAACAAAAAAAAAACCAAAAACAAAACAAAAATCCCAAAAAAAAAAAAAACCCACCACAGACAAGACAATACCATATATAGACTCTGCCAGATCTGCCAACCGGACCCATCTCATAGGGAAGTCTGCTGCCTCCCTGGGGCAAGGATAAGGAACATCACCAGGAAGATCTCCAGGCTGGCGACAGCTTCTGACTATTATCC
>JMFS01008079.1:0-29496 GCA_000699545.1 Podiceps cristatus
CTAGAAATCCTGTGATCCTGTGAACTGCCAGCAAATGCATCATCATTTAGTTCATTCTCATAGGCAATAGACTATAAAACACAACAAGGGTTGTGCCAGACTACTGTACATCTTTTAAATTCTGCTTCAGACTTTGTACGGCTCTGTTTATGGCATGCTCTGAACATCAAACATAAGTAAAGCATGAACTGCCACATCAGCAGGTCTAACCACAACATTGATATGGAGAATTATGACATTTACCAGTGATTAGCAGAAAACTGCAGTTGATCTGAATGTTAATAAGCAAGATTTTTTTCTTACACTATTTCTTTATCTATAGCAAAGGAAGAAAAGTGTGTTAAAAATAGTGGCTTAATTGGTAAATAGACCACCTCAGTTGGCAACGTAGTATTACAGATACAGCTATGGAAAGGTGGAAAATAAGATTCAGCCTAACACTTTCTTGTTAATTACATCACTACCTGGCTAAATCCTCTCATCTATGCCCACAGCCAAATGGCATGAAAGCTAATTTGAAGTTCACAATTGCATCTTCAAAATTCAGGAAAGCCTCCAAAAGTATCACCTTCCTGAACTAGAAATTCATATCAGAAGTCAAAACTAAAAATCCCTGGAAATCTTCAGATGAGGCGGGAATAATGAAAAGTGTTTTACAAAGATCTAAGCTCTGTTTAGACCAGAAGAAGTCATAGTGACCCTAAAATGTTGATAGACACAAGCAGCTCTGCACTGGCTGCCAAAATAATGCAACATGTATTCTTTTACTTCTTTGTACAGAGCTGTTTAGTGCTCAGTCAAAGGGTCGTGGATACTCTTGGACACTCTCCAGCCCTTCTGAATCATTCAGACTTTTTGTCAACTCTGGCTCCCTCTTCTGAGGGACACAGCCAACAGCCTTGAAGCACGAAGCATAGACAGACACAGTAACACCCCCCTCCAGCGTGGGAACACTGGAGGTTCAGGAAGGAAATCTTTTCACTCCCTGCATCTCAGTGTAACTGCATTATGGCTGACATTATTTGGTCACACGTCTCGACTTTTTTTTCCTAATACAAAAGGTATCTTAGATAAGGTGACAGGGGAGCAAGGGCCTCTTGGCTTTCAATAACTCAGTTAAAAATATTCTCTTAAAGGAGTAAGGCATCTTAGAAATCCGACTTAATGCCTTCTCCTAGAAGGAAAAGAAACCCACTCAATTCCAAGGAAGTAGAACACCAAATTACATTATTTGCCTTGGAATACTCAACTGCATCTCATCTTTTTCAAATAATCAAAACAGTATTTGAACCTATCTAACAGAAAGAAAGATATGAAACAAACCAATCAACAACAGAAAAAAATACTTTCAACTTCTCCATATTTGTGGCCCATCAGCCTCCTCGCTTTGTATTTATTTCCACTTATCTGCTTTGGCCAAGGTCACTCAGGGCCCTGAAAATCTTAAATCTTTTCTCATCTAGACAGGAGATGTAGGGACTCAAAATATCATCTCAAAATTTCTTGATATTTTTGAAAGAATCACTGTTAGTATGGATCTTTGTATTAATTTCATGAGAAATGAATGGGGTGTCCGAGTTTAGAATGGGGGTCACTGTTGCTGGTGTAATGGACAGTTTGAGGGCACAGAGAACTGAAGACTGAGCTGCTGGTACCCATAACCTCTTCCTCTAAGTATCAACAAGAGATGAAACAACCATCATCCAGATATAACTCTTCTCCTCCCTAGTACTTTGACACCTTCCCATGAATTATTCCTCAAAAGTCAACTCATTTTGGCTATCTTTTCCCTGCAGTCTGCTTCCAGAATCCTCTTTCACTGCTAGCCAGCCAAACAACACTCACAACCAAGGATAAATGCAGAAAAGCACAACCACCTATAATACAATGTTCTGTTTCAAAAATCCTGAAACATAGCTACAACCCAGAGCAGTTTGCAATGCTAGATTCTTTCAAGCCAAACAATCAAACCTGGTAAAAATGAAATCGGTAGCCTCACAGCTTGAAACTATCATCGTCCCTCATACCTCTTCCTCTTCTTTTATTATTTATTTTTCATTTAGGAAAGCTCACTAGAAAGGCAACAGTGAGATGGATGGCCTGGAGCTCTAATAGTGCTTATTACTTTGGGTTTGCACAACGAGGAATTCATACCTAGTGACTTAATAACGTTGATAGCATCATCAATCTTGCCAACAGAAAATGGCTAATCTACTTTAGCAGCAAGTTCATTAAAGGTTGAGTTTTTTTTTTCTTTCTTTAGAAGAGGAAGGGGGCCAAGATAAGGACCGTCCAGAGAGTATTTGCAAACTATTCCTATAAGCAGGCTAATATGACAATTCACAACTAGGGAGGGAGAGAGGAATGGAAAAATCATAAATTCTTAAGAAAACATTATAGCACATAGATTAAAAAGGTTATTGCTTAGAAGATTGAAGAGTTTTAAATGAAAGTGGCTCAGGCAGAATAAAATGGATACCCACAAAAAATGAGATTCTAGGAGGAGAGTTAATGATGAAGTGCCGAGCTGGCGGGAGGCCAGCATTGTCCAGATTAGTTCAGTTGAGTAGGAGGGATAATGTCAGCTGACGTGCTGGCAGCAAGAAAGGCCTAGGAGATGGATGGCAGCTTGAACACAGGCTGGTCCAGCAGTCAATGGAAAGCTTGTTGCAATGATCAGAATGATTATTCTACCCACTGGGATTTGGAGTACTTCAAAATAACTACAAAATCCACCTGTCAGGGAAACAGTTGGGAAAAGGGCAATTCCATCAACTGAAAATGCACATGACTGGTGATGGCAGAGAGACGGCAGGCTGTATCCTCATCACTGTAACACTGAAGTTAATACAGGTCGACTTTACCCACATCTTCAGAATTGACTCCAGATTTACACAGAAACTAATCAATTCAGAGTATGGCCATATTGGAATTTCCTACCAAGTGCACAGGGAAGACTTTCATAAAGAATATTCACTGCTCTGCAAACAGAAATTGTAGTTAACAGTTGCCAGAATTTTATCCATGGGCTTGATGTTCAGCCAAGGTAAACAAGCACACTTCCATGATACCAGCACAGACTCCAGCCCCCTGATATCTTCCATGGGACAGTGGCAGTATTTGCAGAACTGCAGTTTCTCCAAAGCAGATGTTGAAACAGCTTGCAAAACTGCCAGGGTAACTGTAGTATAAATATTACTGGTTAATCTGTGAGACTGAAACTGAAAATCCAATCTTACCGTGCATCGCCACACTCAGAGGTTTTTATTGCAGGAGGAGCTAGAGGGCTTAGCCAGATGGGATCCTATCAGGCCACAAACTTTAAAAACACAGGGAATGTGATGACGCCTTGCCAAAAAGCTTAGAGGGAGAAAGAGAGGTATTGTGAAATGAATAGTCAGGGTGGAATCTAGACTTGGGTAGGATTTGACTAAATAATTATAACAAACCCCAGTATGAGATAGAGGAATCGTTATGAGTGTGCTGCCCTTAGAAATAGGGACCAACTCTAGGGTGGCAACAGTGGGTCTGGGAATAAGATGGTAAACTGAGGACTTCCTGGGTTTGAAATTAATTGGAGCAGAGAGAGGGGAGTAGCCACCTGCAAGCTAGGATAAGAAATCAGCAGTCAGTAATCAAGCCCTCCAACTCAACACCTAATGGGCATGAGGAAGAGGAACTGTTCTCTGAGTCAATTCCCTGCAGGAATCTGAACAGGCTAATGGCAAAAAGCTGGCACTCTTAAACATTGCCACACTTGACTGGAGTGTTTGTAGAAAAACTCCCAGTTAAGCAGGGATGGATGGAAAGATCATCAGAACTCATAACCAGACAATTACAATCTATAACATCATCCACATCTTATTTTTCTGTGGCTAACATTCTGGGTTTACTTCCCACTCACATTCTGTGAACTTGTTAAATGAACTTCTAATTAGAGAAGGGTAGGACTTAAATATTTATGCAAATCATCACTTTTCATGAGTAGCATGGTGGACAAGTATGAAAATGGACTGATTTGTTGTCTGTGTTTCAGTTCCCATTTTAGAAACCCAAATTAACCATTTCGTCTTTGATGAGATCATCTTTCTCTGACATCAAGTGTCAACATGCTAATTTGTGATGCTTTTTTTGTTTATTATCATGTTTAAGGTAAAAAAGACTCCTCTGCTGTTTCACATAACTGCAAGTAAATTCACATTTTCAGGGTCTGTTTGAAGTCTCATTCCATTGTGTTATAATTTCTCTGATGTCATGTTGACTTAGCAGACAATTACACTAAAGGCATATTTCAGGAAACAAATTCTTCCCTGAGAATATATCTGATTGTTTCTTTAACTTTTGTAACAGAGGAACAAAGACATTCCTTAAATTAAAAGGTGGACGTGAAATTTAACACAGTCACAACGCACAAGATTAGAAGATAACAATCACATTTTCCCACAATTTCAGTTTAAGATTTAGGTCATGAAAGTAATCGATGGAATTATTTCTCCAACTCTCTCTACTTTTTGCGTCCTAATTCTCAACCTCAAACTATTTACCCCAACAGCATCACTCTTAACAGACTTTAGGAAACACTGTAAACTAGTATAACTCTAATCAGATTAAAAGGAACAAGATTTCCATAGGCAGCAATTGTTAAAGCACTGACTACAGCCAGGTGCAATGCGAGCCATCGTACAGCAATCAACAAGTTTGAAACCTTTGGTTCTAGCCAAGAAATGATAAATGGAAGTCACTGTAGTAATCAACAAGCAACCAGCTGCCTCACTTGGATGCTGGAAGGGGTTAGAGGGCAATGCAGAAATCAACGTAATAGCAGCCAGAACAAATCTAGGAAAGCTTGTGAAGCATACTTAAAGGAGATGAAATGCAAGTGAAACTTTTTTATTATTTTTATAATGATATGAAGGTCCTAAGGGATAAATGGGTTTTTAAATCTCCCTATGTAATCTGTCTGGCATGCTGTCATCCTCAAGAAAGCAAATCAGGTAAAAATTCTGGAGGTAACTGCAGAATCTGCAATTCCATCAAATAAGGATTACTTTTTAAATTGGCCTGGCAATCATGATGCAGTAGAGACAATAAATACATTTAAAGAATAGGTATTAGGTGTTTTACTGAGATGCACCATTAAAGATTGTAGGCTTCAGTGCAGAGAATAGAACAATCTAGATGAACAAGGCCAAGAAAGTCAGACTCTGCTGATTTCATTTTTCTCCATTTTTAATGAATGCCCTTGAATAATTACAGCTATGCTCCATGAGATGCTAAGAATCAGCAGTTTTTGTGGATTTTATTAGCATTCATTTTTTCTGATACTTTGATTGGAGAAAAATTATCTAAATAGAGAACAAACAGATAACGACTTCAAATACCTAATAATTTCAAATTGGGCACCTACACTTTCTAGTGCACCTCCTGAATTTGCTTCTTGCTGAAATTATTTTGTTGCCAGTAAGGGAAGCGATGTAATGTAAAATTCCCAAGGGCCTGTTTAGATTCAAGAGGAAAAGGAGGTCATTTCTATTCCTATAAGCTGACTAAATTATACACATTGCTCATCTTTTGACCATTCCCAAAATTCAGTCTAGTTTTCAGGTGTCTACACATCCCTGGTACTTGGATTTACAATGCTGTTCTTCAAACAGAAGTTACTTTGATGCTTAAATAAGACCAGCGCAAGAGTTTAATTTGCTAGAGTAAGACTGGAAGACTCTTCCATTACTGGGTGACCTCCATAGCTAACCTGGAGAAAAATATGGGAAAGTAGGTACAGTGCACCTATTTTACCCAAAAAGAAAATGACTTTGGAGAAATTTGAGAAGCTTTCATTTCTTTCTTTCATTTGTTCTGTTACTTTTGTGATCCAAACATGACATCACAGTTTGTCAGAAAAGTGTGGCCTTATAGCCTAAGTCTTATCATGGAGCATTCAACTAAAATCCATGGTTAATCCTGCTCATAATGGAAAGCAGTATGATATTTACTTTTGTTCTCAGAACTTTAAAAAAAAAAAAAAAAAAGGTGTTTCAATTTCTTAATAATAAGAGCTGGTCTGGTACACAGTTGAGAGACATTAAATTAATTCCAGATTCAATAGAATCATAGAATAGTTTGGGTCGTAAGGGACCTTTAAAGGTCTAACCCCCCTGTAATGAGGAGGGACATCTTCAACTAGATCAGGTTGCTCAGAGCCCCGTCGAACCTGACCTTGAATGTTTCAAGGGATGGGGCTTCTTAGTCTTTTGGCAGAAAAGTGCCATGTTACTTTTAGATTTAGATTAGATATTAGGAAGAAATTCTTCAGAATGGGGGTGGTGAGACACTGGAAGAGGTTGCCCAGGGAAGTTGTGGATGCCCCATCCCTGGAAGTGTTCAAGGCCAGGCTGGACAGGGCTCTGAGCAACCTGGTCTAGTGGAAGGTGTCCCTGCCCGGCCGTGGGGCTGGAACTAGATGATCTCCAAGGTCTCTTCCAACCCAAACCATTCTATGATTCTATGATCCTCTGGTCCCTGGCTGCAGCACCATGCTCTTCAAACACGCAGTAATCCTGGCTTGGAGGAGGTCTGCATCCAAGAGATTTTATCCCTGTAATAGCTTCTTGTTGAAGGGCAATTGTCATGATAATCATGTCAAAGGTAGTAGAAAACTCTTGCTGCAGCTTCCCTTCCACACTGCTCTTAGTTATTGTCCACTCGTGGTGGATTATTTACTCAGCCAGTTTTACACTGATAACCTAGTAGTGAAAGACTGCTTCAGTAACCTGGGTTCTCTAATCCTCTCTCAACAACAGTTTTGTTTACCAGCATGTAAACAAATGGAAGGATCGTGGCTGTTTATCTCCAGCAAGTCTCTGATCAGTTCTGAGTAGGCACTCTTTGCTCTGAGTGTCTGAAACAAGCAAGAGCTCCAACTTACTTCCCTCTCGTTCATCTTCACTCTGGCATACAAGAGCTGAGCCAAAAGAAAATCTACTCTGCCTTTTGCTTGGAGAAAAAGAAATTGAGGAAAAGAAATTAAGACTCCCGTGGGGCTTTTTTTGTATGTGACCACAAGGATAGCACAGGGAGATAAGCAAAATTTATATCTACTATGGGTCTGACCACATGTTCAGACAAGTCTCATGAAGCAGAGGGTAGCTTAAGCGACAAGCTGAAATGGTGAACAAATGACAGCACTGAGCAGAAAACTGTAACTCCTGCTCTCCTTTTCTGCTAGAGAACTTCACTCTTAGGCATCTACTTTTGGATTTAACTAGAGGTAGGGTCACATCTACAGTGAAGAACATAGCAGTAGCAATTTTAGAGTAGCTGAAAAACTATATTGGGCTCTTTCAGCTCCACTCAACAAGAAAGGAAAGAAAATGACTCAGCACCATCATTCATGATCATAATCAGCCTTGGGACATGGCAATGTGCTCAAGCATACCTTACTTCCACAGAGGCTAGTTATCTTGAGAATTAACAAAAAATAAAAAGGGGGGGGAGGAAAGCAGATAATTGTTTTTGACAGGGCCCTGACCAACTGAAGGAGAGTAACTTGAAGATGACTCTTAAAATATAACATGGACACTGTATGGTGCATTTCATATAACTAATATAGGGAGAAGTTGAAAAGGGAAACTTATTTACTTCGAGGTTGTGTTAATAGCTTTCAGGAATTCATTGAAACACTAAATACACTCTTCAACAACTGCTATCACCTGTTATTATAGATTTACTTCTAGGAGCAGATAAAACACTTTCCTTCCTTCCTTTTTTCTTCCTTCCTTTTTCCTTCATTCCTTTTTTCTTTCTTTATTTTTCTTTCTTCTTGTTCCAGTTCAACTTTCATTTAAACTAAACATTTAAGCATGAAGTACTGAATAGCCTATAGGTATGAATCCTCAGCCTTTCACTTCTAGCTCAGTTATATCAATACAACTGAGATAAACAATAAGGAAAATGTAATGATTAGTGTGCATCAAACCTGGTTTTAGAAGATACATTTTTTTTTAAAGAGTCATCAGTTAGCATTAATTGGTAGTCATTAACCTATAGAGGAAGACAAGTTACCGTGTTAGTCATTTGAAGCTGGGATGCAAAGTAAGAGACAAATACATATTCTACATTTTCTCAGGTTGCTTGTCTTCACCATATCATTTTATCACAAGCCTGATCTTTTAATTGGCAAATTGTTATCTAGATATTTTTAAGGAACGGAGAAATACTAAAAATCAAACTAAAAATATATTTTAAAAAAGTCAGAGTCGAAACCAGTAACTTCAAAAAAACAAACCCAAAAATTCCCAGCCCTCCAGGGAACATAGAATTATCCAGTGTTTTAAAGCCTGGAAACTTAGAGAAAAAGTTAATTTTAAAAGAAATGTAAGCATGTCAAGGTAGAAAAATGCATGAAAAACAATGTTATTTCTATTCTTTTTGATTTCATCAGTAAAAGCCACAGGGGAAAATGGCAGTTAAGTAGAATTTAAAATCACAATTAATAAAACGCAATCAGTACGCACAGGACATGATCATATGGCTATTGCACGAATTCAAGTTGCTCATGCCTATACATGGATGATTTAGAAATTAAGCTGCTCATTTCACTAATGGCAATAAAGATCCTTATATTTCATATCTTTTCCAAATATTTAGGCTCTGCAATCATAAGGCTTATTTCATCAAAGAACATTGCATGTACACTGGGAAAGGATCAGAAATCAAAACAACGAGATGGCTAGAGGGCCTTAATCAGGACCCCCTACAAGAAGAATCTCTCCCAGGAGATGAGAAGAAAGCAAGCAGCACCATCAAAAGCAGAATCAGTGATTGCAAGAGGAAAAAAAGGAAAAGGACAACACACAACACGGTAGAAATCCTTAAATGAATGGCCATGCAATTCACATGAGAGAGGAGAGGCAGAAAAACAAAGCAAAGGGGAGATATCTGCAGTCCTCCTGCCAGCACTCAGAATTTTGAGGTCACTACCATTCCAGGAGATAAGCCTGGTATCTGCCTGGTATGAAAACATCCCGCAGTTCAGAAGTGAGGAGAAAATATGTGTCTGAATGTTGTAAGAGAGAGAAATAATGAAACAGGTTCATTTTTTTCAAAAAATAGTATCCAAATTAGGATCACAAGCACAGAAATTCCTACTCAAAATGACATGGTTATTTATGTGGCCATTACAAGGACTAATTGAAGCTGTTGCAGAAGTCCTATGTACCCATTAGCATACAGGGGGCTTAGAGTGAAGCTTAAACATAACAAACAGGTTTCTCCAGGTTCAGATGCATGAAGGTACATGAATATGATGAGGATTGTAACATTTAGTTTGGGGACAACTGCAACAACCCTGAAATGAACTTTCCTTAAAGTAGTAATGGATAGTCTAAAACTTGTACAACTCAGTCTTTGTTAGGGGAATGCACACACACACAAAAAGAAAGTAATCATTATTTAAGCAAGTTTCTGTCTGTTCATCTAACACACTGTAACTTGTTCGCTCTCTAGCTCTATGCCATTGCTTTAAGCTCCTCTTAAAATGGTAAAGGAACAGGTATGTAGTCAGATGTATTTTTTGCCAAGGAGATGATAAAACATCCAGCTGGATGTGGGCAAGGTGGGGACAGACAGTAATAGATTAGAGGACTACTACAACTTTCCAGTTATGTCCATGGACGCACATTTTTGTGTGTTAGAACAAAACTGAGTTTGAAGCTTTGCTTATCCTCTAGCAGAAATGTCTTCATAGGAAGGCATGGCCTGTCTCAGATGGTAACTCGGCTCACTGCTGATTCCTTGCATCTGTTGGAACTCTACTCGTGCTATGAAATACTCTTTTACATCAGCCTGACTGTTTTGCAAGCCTGTTAACAAAATGATTATGAAGCACATACACACACGTGTGTGTGTATGTAGACATATACATATATATATATATATGTTCTGCACTTCGGTCATAACAACCCCAGGCAGTGCTACAGGCTTTAGGAGGAGTGGCTGGGAAGCTGCTCAGCAGAAAAGGACCTGGGGGTGTTGGTCGACAGCCGGCTGAACATGAGCCAGCAGTGTGCCCAGGTGGCCAAGAAGGCCAACAGCATCCTGGCCTGCATCAGGAATAGCGTGGCCAGCAGGACCAGGGAAGTCATCCTTCCCCTGTACTCAGCACTGGTGAGTCTGCACCTCTACTGTGTTCGGTTTGGGGCCCCTCACTAGAAGAAGGACATAAAGGCACTGGAGTGAGTCCAGAGACGGGCAACAAAGCTGGTGAAGGGTCTGGAGAATAAGACTTATGAGGAGCAGCTGAGGGAACTGGGCTTGTTTAGCTTGGAGAAGAGAAGGCTGAGGGGAGACCTTATTGCCCTCTACTGTTACCTGAAAGGAGGCTGTAGAGAGGTGGGTGTCGGTCTCTTTTCCCAGGTAACAGCAATAGAACAAGAGGAAATGGCCTCAAGTTGTGCCAGGGGAGGTTTAGATTAGGTATTAGGAAACATTTCTTCACAGAAAGGATTGTCAGGCACTGGAACAGGCTGCCCAGGGCAGTGGGGGAGTCACTATCTCTGGAGGTGTTTAAAAGACGGGTGGATGAGGTACTTGGAGATATGATTTAGTAGTGGCAGGTATGGCTGGAGTTGATGATCTTAAAGGTCTCTTCCAACCAAATGATTCTACGATTCTATGATATATGATATACATGTACAAGTTAAAGGCAGGTAATACATTACAGTGAATGTTCCAGGTTTCATGGCAACTGAGGGCCAAATCTCCAACTGATGTAAATTCATATAGCTCAATGGATATTGATCAAAAGCTATTTTAATGTTTCTTTCATCAACATTGTAAGACTTTGCCTCACAAATGAATTAACTGTATGAGGTCAAAGAGTTCCGTAAAAGTAGCAGTGCATGCATTTTAATGATTTCCTCACTACTTTTTAATAAGATGTGTGATATACTTTTTCAAAAAGAAGACTTGATTTTGAGTGTCTCAGTTTTAGTGGTGTTCCAGAGACCTTGTTTTTAAAGACCTAGTCACCTTCACTGTGCCTCATCTCGAATATGCAATGGCTCAGGGTTCCGAATCACCAGCCACTAGAAATGTAGGTCATAGATTTTTAGCTGTATTGTTTCATTTTACTGAGCACTGAATCACTATGATGGCTGTTAAAATCCATTACTGCTAGAATGCCAGAGTTTAGCATGTTTCTCTAAAGTGAACCATATGATTTTGTGTTCCTACAGCAGAGTGATTGCTCTCCTTTCCTCTACTTTTAATATTCCCTTTGATAAACTATACTACCATAGTAATAACCCTGAAGACTCAGAAGCTACCACATACTAAAAATAAATGTTCTGAGATGCCATTCTGCAGATGGGATATGCAATACATCTTAGATTTCAATTTTGAAATTTTTATAAAAACCATACTGCAATGCAAAATAAAACTTGCTGTGTAAATTATCTGTTAGCAAAAGTTATTCTGCAATTTTGCTTTTAAATTATCCAAAATGAAATAGGTCTTCATATTAAATTGTTAAATGACATTCCTCTTCCTGTACTATAGATGGAATTCTCGGCATAAAGAAAACAAAGCATTCAAACCTCCTTCTTTTAACAGCTCCAGTACAGTATAGTTTTCTATATTTGCATTGACATTTATTTAAACTGGAGGATATGTATGGAATTACCAATTACTTTTTGCCTGACTCATATTATTTCAAAGGGGTATTTAAGAACCAGAAATTGTCAGAAGGAATAGAGGGAGCAAGCTAGTGAGAAAAGAAAGCAAGAAAGTGAAGTATTATGTATCACAGTGACATTTTTCATTAATCTTTCTTTTTCAGCTTTGAGATTGAAATCAGGAGTCTTCTTAACTCAGATAACAGCATTGACACCCCATCTAACATAAAGGCTAAAATATTGCCATTGAGCAAGAAATACAAGTGTTAGGTCATCTGTAGGAAAGATATACTTCTTATACAGACCACAAACATGAATTAAAATTAACATATACTTCATAGACGTAGAAGGAATTCACAGAGGACCGAATAATTATAGAGTAATTGAAAGAACTTTCTTAAATTCTAAATCTGTTTTCTAAGAGAGAAAGACCTCTGACACTGGTTTTAGATCATAAAGCCAGTGGATTGTATAAAGTAACACACATCAAATCCACAGAATCACATCTAGATTGAAAAGGCAAGGAGAGAAAATCCTTTCTGCTGTGCTCTGATCACCAGTCAAACCACCACAGGAAAGTAGAATATGAAGCACAGTGTTAAAGAACAGATACGGTTTTGAAACGAAGTAATTGCACAAGATAGGAAAAGCAGTAATGGCTAAAAGTTTAACTTCACCCTTATGTCTTAAACTACTCTTCTTCTATAAATATATTAGACATAATGAATAGATAACCTAGCGGTTGGGACAGACATGTCCATGGAACCCATTTTGCTGGAGCAGTATTGATAAAAAGTGGCAGCATTCTTTTTGCAAATGTTGGTAAAAAGTGTTATTGTATAACACTCTCCAGTAAAGGCTCTGGTTATAACAACACAGTGTGGATCTTTGCACAGATTTGAATTATTTTACCTTCAGTAAGTTACACTAAAGCCTACAGTCTGAGATCTGGTTTGGTTTCAAACTCCAGCAAAATCTAGAGAACAAACCAAGAGTGAAGAAAAAAGTTTAAAGATGAACAAAAAAAGCAAACCAAACCAAAAAAAAAAAAAAAAGGAGGAAGGATAAAAGGTTAAATGTTGGCAGGTTCAGCAAGAAATTTCCATTGGTGGTGTATGTCTGTGAAAAATAGCCCCAAAAAATCCATCAAATATTTGACCATAGTTTTGCCTGTTTGTTTATCCTAAGAATTTTTCCAGTTTCATAGAGAACAGACGATTCTCTGCGACCTGGGGTTCATCCCCTACAATAGTGTCCCTTCAGCAAGTCAGCAAGTTTTTATTTTCACATATGTTCTATGTGTATAAATATACATACCTGTGCCCACATAGTGCCAGAAACAGCAATGTCAGCATGGAATGGAAAGGCACAAGTGGAAGTCAGGGTGTGCTGGTTCTGGCTGGGACAGGGTTAGTTCTCACCTGGAGCCGGCCAGGGGTCTATTCCATACCATCTGATCGCCATGCTCCCTATAGAGAGGGGGAGGGCGTGGAGTGGGGAACCACTGCTCAGGTGTGGGAGCGACCCACACTGAAACTAAGTGCCCTCTGTTACTGGTGTTGCTGGGGCTGGTTTGTTTGTTTAGTTCCCCTTCGCTGCCCCGTGAAACCACTGTGGTCCCAACCCATGGGTTTTGACTCTCTTCCCCTTTCTCTCCCCAACCCCGCCAGGAGGGGGGAGTGACTGCGTGGTGCTCAGCTACACCATGACACAGGGTTACATTAGCGGGGTAACACTGTTGAATATATATGCCTGTATGTATCCACTACATATATAGGTACAGAAAAAAACAGAATTAAAAGGAAAAGTGTCCCCAGAAAACTTCCCATTACTAAATTCAGGCAACCTCAAGACCTTCAGTCTCCTTATGAGTCTCATCAAAAAGGCAAGGAATCTAGCTCTGATCTAAAGCATTTATACAAAGCCACCCACTTTTTTTCCAAGGAGGACTTCAAAACCAACATATTACTGCTGTGTCACCAAAGCCAGTAGTTCTTTCATCAGAGATATCAACACACACCAACATCAATGCATTGCAAGAGGGGAGAAGCTTGAGACCTTATTGCACAAATACTGTGTCCCTGTCTGGGGGAATGACGATGTAGGCTACTGATGAGAGAGAGCATGAGAGGAAGTGGGAGGGTGCTGTGCCAGTCCTGAGGAAAGGTAGGAAGGATGCAGTTACCTCCCACATCTCTTGCAGAGGCAAATGAAATGTCATCCTTATTGTTAGACCAATTATTTGGGAGGGGGAGATATCGGGTTCCATACAAAAAATAAGATTTGCTCGGTGGTCTTTGAAATTCTGCTATGTTAAATCTGAGTGCTGCTACTTAGTTGGGAAATGGAAAAGTGGAAATGGCATAATTTCAAAATTCTTGAATGAGCTGGTTGTAACTGGGCATGTTTGTAGTGACACATGTTTGCAGAGCAATTGCAAGGCGGGTGAAGGGCACAGTGGGTCTGATTCCTTGCCTCTGAATGATCTTTGATTAATTTTGTACAGTACAGGGAACACTCCCAAATCCCTGATGAGTTTTCTGTGTATGGAACTATGAAGAAAGGGAGACCATATTTATATCACTAATGACAGGAAGATTTCCATGAGATACATCCAGGTTTGCAGTGTTTGCAAGCAAGGTTGGCAGAGGAGCATGCCAAAATCAGGCTACGCAGTTGTGGGAATACCTGCAAAGACATTTAAGTACTGTAGGAAGTTCATAGAGGTTCCTGGTTTTGACAACACCTTCAGTGACAGAAGGTGAATGGGGAAGGAGTACTGAACTGGGAAATCTACAATCCAGACTTAGTTAAGTTATATTTGTGAATGAAGCCTTCATCTCTTCTCACTATTTCAGTTTGTGAAATGGGTACAGTAGTGTTCCATAAATACTTACAGTAGTCTGTGAAACACAGAAATGATGGTAACAGAGAATTATCCACAAAAGAAACATGATTTCTTCTTAATTAAAAAAAAAAAAAAAAAAAAAAAAAAAAAAAAAAAAAAAAAAAAAAAAGAAAAATCCTTGGTATACAGCAATTCCCTCCAGCTTGGCCCAAGATTATCCCATTTGCTAAAGATCAGATCAGATTCACCAGAACTTTTTTCCTTACCAGGATGTCAGCGTAAAGTAACAGAGTGCCTCCGACATCCCTTCAGTGCTACTGGGCAAGAACCTTGGTACAAAAATATGCTTTCAGCGCAGTGCTGCAGTCAGATGTCTGCTCTCATGATGACTTACACATTAAATCAGCATCTAAGAAAGCGCCTTTTTTTTTTTTTTAATCCATTCAATGAAATTATATAATCAAAAAATTCTAGAAAGTACTACAGCATATTTTGATCCCTCACTGTTAATACACGTGTAGATATTATCTCCTGATTCAGTTACATAAATCCAAGTGAATCAGAACATGTTTCTGCACTTTTTATATACGCCACTCAGGGAAGAAAGAGGGGGGAAAAAATGCAGCTGTTTTCACAACACGGTTCTTTATCGGTGCCTTGTGCCTCCCCGTCCACCACGCTGCCTGGCTGCACGTGTATCTCTGCCCTTTAGGCAGCTCATCCGCCCGACCCACTGGGGAAGCCACACCGACTCAGGGAGGACCTAGCGCCGAGCAGCATTTGCAGCACCTCCAGTGACACTCGCCGAGACGTGCAAGATAGAAGAGAGGCAGTGGAGACTCTGCAGCACAGCAACAAACACGTTTTCAGCAAAATCCATCTGTGAAGCCAACTGAGAATAATCAGCTAGAGGCTAGAAGGCAGCACATCATTAGCCATTACAATACAAACGTGTGTGCTACTGTTGAGCACAGGCATAAACTCTGTCAAATGCAGAACTATTTTGTTAACTAGCAATATATCCTGCCTATTCCTATGTTATATGCAGGGGGAGGGAGCAGAAAGAAGATCTCGTGAATGATGACACATTGAGGTCTTTCTATTGTTAAGGGGTTTCTGCTTTTTGGTTGGTTGAGGTTTTTTTAACTGAAATACCTACCATCAAGCTTAGTGAAGTCATTTGTTGCTCTTCAGTACAACAAACAATTCCAATACGATTGAGAGGATTTTTCTTTCTTGTTTCTACTTTAACCAGCCCAGACCATATGATTAAGGAACAAACTCCAGCTCTGTATTTACAAAAACCTAATCCACAGAGGTTTTAACTTCTGGAAAGACATATAATTAAAAGCAGTACTCCCATAATCGCTGCCATGGATCCCCAAACACCTCTTAGTCAACTGTTGGGGGAAATATAAGGATATGTTGGTGTAGCAAGTCTTTATAATTATGAAAATACAAGTAATCACTGCACAGAATTTTTCCTTTTGGTATTCAATAGTACTTGCAAGCAAAATGCTAATAGATTCAGGTGGCACATAGTACAACAGCAGTGTAGCTTTCAGCAGAAATACTGAGCAACTGGTTGTGTTACCCCATGACTCTTTTAGATTTGTTTACTTAAAATTGCAACCATGAAACAAGATTATGCCATTTTAAAAGGAGATAGGCTTCTAAAGGGAGGTACCAAGAGCCTACTCATGAAAGATTATACAGTTATGCTTCCGAGCACAGGAAAAAATAAAATGGAAGAGGTTTTTTTTAATTAAAATTCATTAAGTCTTACTAACATTGCCTACAAATGTTTGTCTTTTAGTTACAGTACCCTAAAGGAGATTAATTTATTGCCTGGATTATAAGGAGGTGATCCAAGAGCGCCAGGCTCTGGCACCAACATCTTGAATGATCTTGGGAAAGTTACACCATCTCCTTAAGTATTGGTTCTTTCACATAAGAAAAAGAGAGAGAGAGAGAGAGAGAGAGAGAGAAACTGCAGTATCTTGCTCTTAGAATAGTACTGAGATGCTAATAGTTTAATTAATGGTTTTTAATTGTATTGAGAGCCCCACAATGAAAGTGCCATATTAATGCAAATTATCTCTATTTTTAAGTGATAGAATGAAGCTCCCTAAGACAAAAGCTGCACATTGCATTGTCCAAATAACAAAATTCCCACTTCACCTGTTATATTAAATTGTTTAGAAAGGTCATTGAAAGATCATGGTAGAGAAAAAAAAATAGTACAATTCAAAAGGCCCACTCAAATCATATGGAACTACTGTATGTTTGTAACTGGTGAACATTAAAAGTATAGAAATTGGAATGAATTCTGTAAAATTGATGTGCTAGAGCTTAGCTCACACTGGTAAATAAATTGATGAAAAGAATGCATGAATTCTAGACTCCTTTTTTCAGGCCACAGTTTTGGGGTGATAAGTAGGCTAAAGGGAGCAAGCCTTACTATTGAGACTGCCATATCCACCTCCTCCCAGGACCAGGATCATTCTTTATTACCTCCTTGATGGGAGATGATCTGACTATAGACCAAAAAAAAAAAGAACCCACAAGGCATCACTAAGACTTCTGCCTCCTTTGGGTAAGTCCTGTGAGCCAGCTAGAATAGGAGGCGTCACCACCTGTTCTTTTCTTTTACTTGCTTTTTTTCTTCCCCTCTCTTTTGGCCCTCCCATCCTTCCATTTAGCCTACTACAGCTGCTTTTCTTACTTATTTTTGTGACACTGCTGTGATCTCTCACGTTAGAAAGACAGCTAACAGCACAGCCCTAAGCATGTTGATAATTGACAGACTTCACAGTGGCTGAGGAGAACAGGTGCTGTGCCTGTCTTTAACGAGAAGATTTGCAGCGTGAGCCAGAAACAGAAACTACATTTTCAGTCTTTGCTGTTCTTTTTTTCCCCTCTCTCCTTCTGTGTGTGCGCTTGTCTTCAACAAAAGGAACCACAATAACTCCAATCCCTAGTACCTGACTTCTTCAGTCTCCCTCCAATACTTATCATCCTCAGTACCCTCTCAAAGACTGTTAGACAAGATTTTCTAAAACCAAAGCAAAAAAAAGGAAAATAAGCTCTCTAGAAACACTCTAAGTTAACAGGAAAAGGAATAATATTGGCTGTTAGTGTGATTTTTTTTCTTAATGCTTTGCAAGTCTGAGTGGATTCCTCCACCACACAACTTTTTGCATCTTTAAATAAAAACTTAACAACATTTAACATTGTTTGCTATGAGCACAAACAGGCTGAAGCCTGTAGGTATGCAATACTGAATGCTGTTTCACATTTTGTAGTGACAAAGGCAAATTAACCCCTTTAAATCATATTTTTCAAACCGGGTTGTTAGTAAGGCATTGCCAATATACTCTAGTGAACAGAGCAGTCAAATATTTCTGTGTAGGATGTCTACGCATAGATTTAGGTCTAGCGCCCTCCTCTGCTGGAGGTAGTAGCTACTCTTTATAGACTTCAGCATTGCAGAAGACAACTATATGTGTCATTGAACCTGGCCCGTAGTTGTACAGTACCATAAAGCACAGCTGTCATAGCCAACTTTGTTTACTCAGCATCACATGGAACTCCATCTGGAGGAGGTTTAAAGCTCTTCAAATAATTGGAGAATCCATAAGGACTAAGGCACCCTTCCCCAAACAGCATGGTGACAGTGGAAAAACACAAGAAATATTTTTCACCTTCCCTATGAGAGAGGATCTGTCCCACTCAATTTTATTTCTATCCTGCTTGGCAGCTGAAACTGTCAGTGACAAATGCTATTTGGAGAGTGTGGTCTCTAAAATATCTCACAGCTTATGATTACTAGATATAAAATGTCAAATCCACAGTTTAATATGCCTGTGTAATACTACCTTCCTGTGATCTGCAAGGTCAGAAGACAACCAAGCTTACAACAACCAGGTTATGTTAGGCAATAATCTCAAGGCATTACCCGTTGAGATGTATTGCTCAAGATACTTGCAATGTTCCCCCTGGGCATAGTTCAGTCAGTCTTCATGCTGCCATGGGAGCTTAGGATCACAGAAGGATTAGGGACAGAAAATGTAAAAATTAGGCTTTATGTAAAGCTTTTATTAGGCAAACAAAGTGCCCTGAATTGCAAATGGAAGGGCCTTTATGACCATAGGGCAGTTCTACCAGGAATGGCTGAGACAGAGCAATCATCTTTCTTGGAAAGAGGTAAAGGTGAAATCACTTAAAATAAGAGCAGTATTAAGAGAGATGTATTTCCAGAGGCGGTGAGGGGGGGAGCTTTTGGTATGTTATATACTTTTGTTCCATTTCTACTGCCTTCAGAGTAAAAAATATCACAAACTTTAATGCAGTATTTAAAACTGCCCTTATATGATCAGCTTTAAAGTATAAAAACACAATCTAGTTTTTGGTTTGTTGTTGTTTTTAAATCAGTTCATTACCATTTCTACAAGTGCAGTTACCATTAACTTTAGATTTTAGCCCAAAGAGAATTATCATTCAAAAATTTTACCACCTGTCCAAGGCTGTTTACACTAGGAAGAAAAACATTTAAATTTTTCCTTCCACAAATATTAAGACATTTAGAGCACAAAGACTGAATAATAGAAAAATAGACTATTTCTTAAAACACTCAAAGTCTGCCCTAACAAAAATGTATGAATCTCTGAATAGATAATACCTTTCATACAAAGAAACCATGCACATGTCTGTGAACTTTCAATCTTTCAATAATGCTTACAGTTTCCTAATAATTTTTTATTTTTTAAGGATCTGTTTGAATTGCATCACAGTGATCGTTCATCTTCATGACACTGTGAAATCTCCTAGCAAAATTTGTATTTATTTATTTTTGTATTTATTTTGCTGTGATAGTTTTTAAATTAGGGTTACAGTTATAATAAAAAAAAAAAAGTGTCATCATATCTTTAACATAATTTAATCTTCAGTGAGAATGCATTGAAGCATAAAGCTCAGCACATACTAAATAAATAGGTTTCAATTGTAGAAATGTATTTTAAAGCATACACACAGTATGAAAAAAGAAATGTAAGAGTCACTGACAAGATATCATCTTAAGATCCTTATAATTCTCAAAGATCTTTAAAAAGGCACCTTACCTAATGTACAAAATCTTTCTTCGATGTACTTCTAATAAGATGGAGACTATTTTAGGATTCATGCAGCCAAAGAGTATGGAAATCATCATTTTGTGGGCACATGGTTCAATATTTTCATTCATTCAAACTTTAGAGGATAAAGCATCTTCTGTAACTGTCTCAGCAAATGAGGAAAAAAGTGAAGCCTAGTTACACAACTTTCAAGGAAAAATAATAACTAGCCATAGGGTTCTCTGCTATATTACACAGCTAATGAAATGGACAATTGGCTTGGAAGTGTATATTCATTCTTATTTTAAACCATTTGTAGATAGAGTGGTATCTCTACAGTTAACAGTCATCTCAACTCATAAATGAAAATACATCTCCAAGTTTAAAACTCCTGACTATAGTAAACTTTTTACTTTTCAAGTATTCTTAAAAACACCCATGATGACAAAGGATTGTTTCATTTAAGCTGTGTGTATCAAAAACATCGTTACAATTCTTTTTTATTGAGGTATCCAGGACTACAGAAAATAATTCACCCTTTCTCTATTATACCTTTAATTGTTTATGTAATTGTGAGAGGAAAGAATACATTACTGGTAGTCCATGAAACTTATGCTTTACCAAAATGTTTCATTTCTTGGAAAACAGAGCAGCTTAATTTATTATCCCAACCAAGTGATCTATGTGAATGATTTTGGGTGATAACTTAGCATGTTTCTGTTACTTCTGTAGCAGTAAACAATTCTGCCTTGTAATTTTCTGTATCGTCACTTCTCAGTGATGAAAAAAGTTTCAAGGATTATGTTCATAAAATTATATGTTAGAATTATTTTTATAACTCCATTCATTTGCATGCTTTGTTGCATCTGACAGACCACTCTGGGTATTTAAGAAACCTCTTCTGCAAAAATTGCAGTAAGCTTTATGGCTATTATTGCTATGTTCACTGATCCAGGCAAAATCATTTTTCTACTCAGAATGCAAAGAACGATTTTTGAAGTGTGGTTATGACAGCCTTCTCAAAGACAAGAACAATCTTTTAAACATGGAGTAAGTCATACAGGTGTGGCAGAAATTTGCCTTGGCAAGGAACTCCCCACAACTCCAAGGTAAAACTACTGCAGAGGAGTCCTCCAGAGGTCCCTCCCAACCCAAATTATTCTATCATTCTATGATTTGTTGATGGAACATTACCCTCAAAGTCACTGCACAGTCACAATCCATGTGAGAGATAGTTAAATCAACCAGGAAATGTAAACAATGCTAGGAATCAAAAATTTACTTCTTTATTCCTTGATGTTGTATACCACACAGCAAGACCAAAAATTAGTTAGATATGAAAGGATGAATAACATGAGTTAGTTCTAACTATGTTTCTTCAAGGTAGTCTTAAGATTCTATCTACAAGGTAGATTTTCTAGACTCTAACGTTTTAAAAACACATTTCAATTTTGAAAAAGTCTCTCAAGCAAACAAGACCATTTGGGGAAATAAAACAACCTTCAACAAAGACAGATTAACTCTCATCACATATAAACACCACTAAGGCAGCAAGTATTCATAGTACTTCTCTTAGGTTCACTCAGTTCTTTAACTCTGAACGTATTCTTTTATCCTCCAAGCAGTAGTCTCACCGTAGTTGGAGGATTTTTCACCCTACCCTTTGTCTAAGAGCACCTTCCCTTCTGTGAATCTCAGAGACATATCACCCCCTTCTCCATCACCATCACTTGGTTCCAAAACTTCTATTCTACAATCTTCTCAGCATAACAGGATACCGTAACCACTTATAATTTCCGCTGTTGTAACCAGAGTGATCAATTTCTTCTAACTTTTTGTAACCAAGGTAATGGAATCAAATAACCATGGCAATGAACAATGCCATGGTTATGCTGCACTCCTTGTACAGCCCAATCCAACTGGACAATAGCTCTGCTGATTTAATCTACTGATGAATCAGGTCGTTCGGACAGGTGGAACACATTGCGTAAGATTGGTAATACTGCGCATGCCTGCAAGGACAATGAAGCACAACCACCGAAGTCCACTGGAGGACCCCTGGAGACCACCAACTCAACCAATGGGCATGCATGAGAAGGCGGGAAGCATGAGTTAAATGAGTTCCATGAACTCCTTAGCATAAGACTACCTTTTCCAGAAAAATGCATGAATATGTATAATTATAGTAAATAAATATCGTGCTTGTTGTCACAATGGTATGCACACTAGGTGGAGAGGTCCCCAGTGCATCCAGCGCTGCAATAAAGAATGCAGCCTTTTAACACTGCATTGGTGTTACGAAGTTTATTCCCAGTTTTCTGTGACATTGTGACTGGTTGGTAATTTCCACACTGCTCTATGAGGGTCTGTACTCGTAAAATTTGTCTTCCAGAGGGCAGTGGCTAGCTAGTATGTACAGTGTGACCTAAACCTTTCTAATAAAACATAATACTATGCACAAGTGGGAAGCATAGCTTGTTTACATAGTCATTAATTAAATTGTCCAGAAGGCTTTTTTCTTTGCATAATATTTTCTTATTGGGATACAAATGCAGGAACAGATGCTTAAAGAATACTCAATTTTTAATAGTCAAAGTTTAAAACGTGAAGTTGTATCTCTGAAATGCACTTCAGCTAGGGCATTTACACTGTCTTCTTTAATCACAAAGGGATTTTTCTGTGCGATTAGTTTTTCTTAAAGCTGCGGGGTTTAAAATGGCTGCTGCACTGAAAACAGGATTGATCTACACTGAGAGAGTATTCTGTGGTGCTCTGATTAGCTGGTTCAGCTTTATTCAAGCTAGAAATTAATGAAATATAGGATAGTCCTTTAAAATTAGGAACAGTTTTCACTCTAGGGTACAAAAAAGACCCAGCATTAGCAACAGTCTCTTAAAATAACTGATAGCAGTTACTCTTGATTGAGGGAAAAATGCAGCAAAATTTCCTGTCAAAGGAAGTTCAGCTGTTAGTTAAGGAATTCAAGTGCAAATGCGCTCTAGCCTTAGATCACACAGTCACACAGTCTGCACTGCCTCTCCCAGCTGACTGTTCAAAGTTGGTGGGTATTCTGAGGGGTATTCAGGAATATTTACAGAGTATTTTGGGGTGATTCTGAACATCCTAAAATGTACCTGTCCACTCTACTCTGCTGTAGTCATTCTACTTTTTCTAGAAGTCCTAAATAGTGCAAGAGTGCAAGAAAGCAATGCTCTAGCTCATAATTAGGGCAACTTCCTTGGAGCCAGATGTACCTCAGTTCCCATCCTTGCTCCTGGGGATGCTCCTTCACAGCAAATAAGACAGAGTCCACCACAAACTGTCAGAGCTTTCTTTGTGCACCTGCTAGCCTGGCAGCTGGAAAATTAAGATCCACATTCCTGTTAGGCTACATAGAAAATTTAAGTGGGGTTTCTAGTCCCTTATCTACTGAACATACCACCATGACATTTTATTTTCCACAGCTGATACTGCTGCTATATTAAACATAAATGATTTAAGAGCTTCAGGAGGGCTAAAGATTTATTACTTAGAGAAAATTTTTGCCCAGCCCCAACTGCAAATCATAATGTTATGCCTGTGATGACTTGTTTTGTATCTGCATTGAGTGGGCAAGAAGTCTTGGGTGGGGTGGTGGTGTGAAGTTGTCATTCTGCAATGCTAATGTCGTGGTTCTGGTATCAGCCTTTGCTGGGGGAGCTGTCTGAAAAGGCTAACTTATGTTGCTGCTAAGACACATTGTTTTATTGCTGTCAAGAAAGAAGAGTGATGGAATTATCAGCCTCATGAATCATCAGGAATACTGCCCACCAGTTTCTCATTTCAAAGGGTTTATTGATGAGCACTACTGAAAACGCATGTAGGGTTAGATTTGATTTTCAAATATTCAGATGAAGCAATCCAGGAAATTCAAATGCCACCGTTACTGTTTAGGCCAATGTGAAGAACTTAAGACTCTAAAGTCATTCTCAGCTGCAAGCAACCAGCTACTGCAATAACGAGCTTGATAGGAAAACAAGTTAAACCCAGCAGCTCTCTCTTATGCAAAAAATCAGTAACAAGAATGCAGAAGCTGTATCTATTTTTAGTTTGGTTCTGCAATGTGGTTTTCAATAGTTCACTGATTTCTCCTATTTGCGGGCTGGTATCAAGAGTATGAAAACTGGAATTCTTTCAGGACAAATGAAACTGGAAGATGTGCTCTGTTCGGCTGATAATGGCTGTTTGGGGAACAGAATGGAGCTAGTCTGAGGTAAATTCAGAAGAAATAAACACAGTTTGAACATCAGTTCCTCAGCCTCAACTATTTCACTCCTCAAATGCTCTCTTAATGTATTGCATTACTTGCTAATACACAGGCAGAACTGTTTTACAGTTCTGTTGAGGTATTCTAAAGAATTCCATACTTGAAATTACCATTTCTTAAAATCAATTTTGTATATTTTGGGCTTATTTCTACATCAGATTTTAGAAAGCAGTTTTGGAAGGCAAATTTGCAACAAGGCAAAAACCTCAGGAAAAAGCCTCATATGCATACATGGCACAATTGAACAGCATAATGTTGTATGATTCCAAACTACAATGGTAGAAAATTATTAGCACGATTTAAAGTGAGGATAATAATCATTCCAGACTATGCACTGTCACATTGAATGGACAAGTCTCTTCTTATTTCCTCTAAACTTGACTTTGAAACAATAGGCTCAGTATTGGCTATTTATCTAGAATTTTGTCACTGACTTCATTGCAAGATCATTACTGGGATTAATGACATGAACTTAGGCAATAACTTGCCAAATGAATGGCCAGGGTGGTACTTTCTTTGATCATTTTGATAGCTTTATTCTTAGCACCCAATTAAAATGAGATGTCTTTCTAAGATACATGTCAAGGGTCTTGCTGAAGGAGATACTCAATGAAATGATGTGGCCTGCACTGCACATGAGTTAGGACTAAATGTCAATCATGATTTATTCTGGCCTTAAAAAAAAAAAAAAAAAACAAAAAAACAAAACAAAAAAAAACAGTTACCAGTATGCAGCAAGAACTGATTTGAAAAATACTATCTGAGGAGTAAATCCTATTCAAATGAATAGAATCATAGAATCATAGAAAGGTCTGGGTTGGAAGGGACCCCAAGGATCATAGAGTTCCAACCCCCCCTGCCATAGTCAGGGACACCAACCTCCAGGCCTGGATCTACACGGGGTTGCCCAGGGCCCCGTCCAACCTGGCCTTGAACACCTCCAGGCATGGGGCATCCACCACCTCTCTGGGCAGCCTGTTCCAGCACCTCACCACTCTCTCTGGAAAAAACTTCCCCCTAATATCTAATTTAAATCTTCCCTCCTTCAGCTTTACTGTTTTATATATAACAGAATAATTATTGTTTTTTCCCCTACAAGAAAGAAATTTCATCAAGGAGGAATCAAATATCAAGTTTTTAAATTAAATGTTTTTAACTATGTTTTTACAAAAATAATATTTGATACATACATACATATGGGTGGAAATCAGTGTTTAACAAGATGGAAAATGTGGTAAAGAAGACTGAGCAGCAGGAAGTAACATAATTGCCAATGTATCCTACATAATACTGGCGCATTTCAGCAATAACCAACAATGCAGGAACGGTAGAGTGAGGGGAAATTAGGCCTTGAGCCAAACAGATAAAAAAGAAGTATTATAAAACCACGAAAGCACCTTCCATGAAGTAGCAGCTACTTGGATATTGGAGGAAAACTCTAAAAAATTACTGAGGAAGAGAAGTAACCTCTAGCAAAAGGTGAAAAAGCTATTGAATCAGAAGTAAAAGTAGACTTCAGAAGGTGGGAAACTGCTGCTGAATTGATGCAGCCTCTGCCCTTGAGCCTCAGATCAGCAGAAACTGAGCAGAAATATTTCCATGTGTTTAACTTGTTACACCATTCCCTGGTCATTCACTACTTGCTGCTACTGAAGGAAGAATAGTAGACAGATCTAGACTCTGTATGTTCCCATTACTGCACATCTTTAACACCAAGCTGCTTTTCCTGTAGCTTAATTGTAAAAGGAAAAAAAAGCAATTCAAGTAGTACATTGTCAGAATCGCCATCTTTTTTACACTAGTTTCAGTAGAAAAAGAAAGTGGTTTATCTCACTAGGGAAACAATACAGCTGGACTTTCTAAGCACAGCATTTCTTTCTGAAGGAGAAAATATTTCAACCTCCTTGACATTCTCTCTCCTGGTTCCCAGTTAAATTACAGAAACAGAGATGTCATATTAGTACATCTAACAGATCTTGACCATCTTACAGCTCACTGGTGTAGATATCTACTGCCATTCAACTAATGACAAGCTGCGTAAGTTCCCATGGTTGGCAGTACCTCTAAGCAATAATGTCTGCTTCCCCAAAGCGATGTTTGATTTCTCCATCTAAATCTGCACTAACATGAACATCATGTTGACACTGGCCTGACATCGACTGAACACACCATTTCCCTTTCAGTCAAGCATGCAGCTTAGCGAGCAGGTTATAAGGCATAAACCTCCGGCAAAAATGTTGGAGTAGAAACAGTTTCTCACTCTGTCACTTGCACGCTATATTTGCTCATCTGTTTTTCACAACTAAAGGAGTGGTAACGAATTGGCAGGAAAGTTGTGTCAATTTGCTCTAGTAAAACTGCAAATGGTACTGGCCAACATGCCTCTCTTCTTGAGTGAATGTGGGCTTTGTTCCCCCCAAAAAAGTAGTAAAGCAGACTGTTCATAATGGTTGGCGGTAATAACATCCATACCACAGACCTTTATATCCAGCTATTTGGATTCAAGTCAGCCTCTAATATTTTGAGAAACTGATCCACAGAACAATCTCAGGGTTGTGATTCAAACTAAATTGCATTAGGTATGTCTACCCAGATGGCTGGGTACCAGTACGTAGTTGGTTTTGAGACCAGGCTGACGGATCATGCAGCCAATGAGCTGCCAAATGCAGGCTCAGAGACAGCTCAAGTGTCCTCTGGGGAACACGTGTGTCTCAGACTCTCAGACCCAGGCTCCTCACATACAGACCAAAGGCTGTCCATGGGTGATCATGCTGCTGAGAGGTGATGTCATGCAAAAAGCTGCTCTGGAAACCATGTTTCCAGAACTAGATAAAAATAGCCATTGGGTTTGTCAGAGAACAAGTAACATGAATGAACTAAAGGTGATTCCATAAATACCAGTTAGAGGTAACAAAGCTGAACACAGCCTGTCTGCCTTAGTGGACAAATAGTCCCAGGCAACATCTTAGACATTCATATCAAGGGTATATACTTATCTTGACTGTGTAGATGGCAGAAGAGGTGCACTCACTTTTGTTAACTTGTCTAAAATTTAAGACAAAAAAAACCTTCCCTCTGGGAAGGTAACAAAAAGTTTTGATCTCAATATCCTTTGAAAACAGAACCTTGGTAAAGAAACAAAAAACATTCATGTATTTTACAGAAAATATCATACTACTCCTCACTCTTTGGTACTCCAAAGATGATGACACTGGTTTATCACCTCATGAATTTTCCAAAATACTAAGATATATCAATTTGACTTTAGGCTTTTGTGTTAATTTTTTTGTTTAGTTTTAGATCCCCTATACATTTTTGTTTCACTGCAATGGCTAAAGGCATAGCAGTGGGATAAAGACACTTGGGATTCTGTTTAAAAGAGGATTTTCTTAAGATTAGAGACACCTGGCTTGAATTTTTGGAAATTTGAGGCTAGCTCACAACAGTTTCAATTCTATTTCAAGCAGATGGAGAAATCATAAATCTGTATTGCTTATTACATCTTTCAAACTACAAACCAGGGCTAACTGCAGAGAGATTTGTATAGCACATAACAGCAATGGAATGCAGAGCTGAGAAGAAATGGTATCTGTATCAGAGAATATCTGGACAATGGTTGCTCATGCATTGTTTCTCAGTTGTCCTGTCCATGGGGAACTCAGTAAGATACAGCATGAATAAACTTATCACATTAATAGTTACCTTAATTAGTTTGCTTCACTGTGTCTCCCCCATGAAAGAGGACATGTTTTTTCTTTCATGAAAATAATTAATGCATTAATAAATCAATGAGCAGACAGCAGAACAGATAAAATAATATCTTCAAAATATTCAAAATAATTGACATTCGTTGCTGTGTTTATGGTAGGAGAGTCCATCGTTCTGTCCCTAATGCTGAAGCCAGGCATGAGAACAAGAACAATGGAAAGGTTGTCTGTTACTTCTGAGCAAGAACCCTGTAGAAAGGCTGAACTGTTGGCAAGAATGAGCATACCTTCCAGTCTCTTCTAATGACCCGCGCAATGGCTCACAGTGTCAGGCTGAACTGCCCTGCCAAGTCCTTTCATTTTGTTTCTCTGAGAAAAATGAAAATAAAGTTAAAAAAAAAAAAAAAAAAAAAAAGAGCAACCTTCAAGGAAGATGGAACAAATATCAAGGTTAAACTTAGGCCCAGCAAAATGGCCAGTACTAACATCTGTCAAACACCTATACTGAAGCTCCCGTTTAAAATTAATGCAAATAAAAGCTACAAAAATTACATTAGAAATGGTATTTTAAAGCTATTTACAACAGGCATGAGAAAACAGGACTAACAAATAATTTGCAAGCAAACAAATACATGGAATTTACATTAGTACACAGATTTTAATTTTTTTTCCCTTTGTTTCCTTTTTCAAAAAAGAAAGTCTTTAAAGTGGAATATTTTTCTTTGTTTGCTACTGATTTTAGGATACTCCCCCTAAATATATACTTTTGTCATACAGTAGTTTTATAATATGTTGATTGGAAGCAGAGCTTAATGTAAAACAGCAGCTGTTACTTAGATACAATTGCATTTCCAGCACAACCAGTGGCTTGATTTAAATATTCTTTTTAAAGCTGTAGAAATCATAAGTAATGAAGTTGTTATTGTTTATACCTCTTAAGCAACTATGTATAAAGTCTTATATACACTTACATTTCAACTGTCTTCAATGCCTGAATCAGTCCGTACAAAGGCTAAAGTTCTCACCAATTTTAAACAAATTTCATTTGACATCAGTATCTGACATGTTATTCTTCCCTCAATGGTTACATCCTGCAGAGTGGAAGCAGTGCAACAGACAACAGCATTTCCAGCCTAGCTGTCATTTTGGCTGCTAACTGATCTGAGGATCAACTGAAAAGTGAAAAAAGGTGAAGTTCTTTGGAGAAAAAAGAAGGAAACCCCCCCCAAAAAAACAAACAACACGTTAGAAATAAGAAAGCTTACTTGCATTCAATTTTGCACAGTTTAGAGTGGTTCACATACACAGAAAATTCTATATGCTTCCCTAAACCTACGATTTAATCAGTACTTCTTCACTACCTAGAAGTGCTTAAGATGTCAACCACTGGCTACTAAAACTAGCCAGTACAACAAAGAGCAATGGGCATTTTCCTTTCTCTGCTTCTTACCTTCTTTAATCATTGGATGTTGAAGTGCAACTAAGTATAGATTTTCAACTAGACTCCGTGTTGGAAAATAAACCTTATTTAATTCAAAACAAGATGATATTAAGCAACATATAAGTTATAATTTCACATGATTAGCATTTTTTTTTCCACAGCTTCTGTCATCTTATCACTAATCTCCTGAAACTGATGAAAATGAGCTTATTAAAACCTTCTGTGCTACAAACTGTTTTCTCCAGTCAAGATAACCAGGAGGAAGTGTACACAAGGGAAGGATGTTAAAGATTATTTTTGTCACCTTTGAGCAACAAATTAATATTGCTGATTGTTCTCTCCCTGTCCTCTCCCGCACAGGTACGCACAGCATATTTGATGAATGCAGTCTCCAGGTATACTCTACTTTAA